>NW_026474323.1:0-10911 GCF_026875155.1 Cherax quadricarinatus
AACATAAAGGTGTGACCTACGACTTAAAAACTATAGGCCAATATCAAACTTACCATTGCTATCCAAAATCTTTGAGAAACTCGTGCACAGGAGACTATATTCATTTATAACAGCACAAAACATACTCAACCCCTGCCAATTTGGATTTAGGAAAAATAAAAGCACTCTGTGTTCATAAAGAACTGCAAGAAGCCCCTATCACGAGCCTTTTTCATCATATGGAGAGGG
This sequence comes from Cherax quadricarinatus, assembly GCF_026875155.1. Taxonomy (NCBI): domain Eukaryota; kingdom Metazoa; phylum Arthropoda; class Malacostraca; order Decapoda; family Parastacidae; genus Cherax; species Cherax quadricarinatus. Next base: position 229 of record NW_026474323.1, read on the forward strand.
AGCATGAACACGGGGGTCGTCCCACAGTTACTAAAAACAACAGACATAGCCCCACTCCACAAAGGGGGCAGTAAAGCAACAGCAAAGAACTACAGACCAATAGCACTAACATCCCATATCAATAAAAATCTTTGAAAGGGTCCTAAGAAGCAAGATCACCACCCATCTAGAAACCCCCCAGTTACACAACCCTGGGCAACTGGGTTTTTAGAACAGGTCGCTCCTGTCTGTCCAACTATTGGATCACTACGACAAGGCCTAAAGCCCTAAATAAAAAAGAAGCAGATAATATATACAGACTTTGAAAAAGCCTTCGACAAGTGTGACCATGGCAAATGCGCACAAAAGCGTGCAAAAGGAATAACAGGAAAAGTCGGTTTCGATGGATCTATAATTTCCTCACTAACAAACACAGAGAGTAGTCGCAACAGAGTAAAGTCCGAGGCAGCTAGGGTGAAAAGCTCTGTTCCAAAAGGCACAGTATTCGCTCCCATCTTGTTCCTCATCCTCATATCCGACATAGACAAGGATGTCACCACAGCAAAGTGTCTTCCTTTGCAGATGACACCCGAATCTGCATGACAGTGTCTTCCATTGCAGACACTGCAAGGCTCCAGGCGGACATAAACCAAATCTTTCAGTGGCTGCAGAAAACAATAGAATTTTCAACGATAAAATTTCAATTACTCAGATATGGTAAACATGAGGAAATTAAATCTTCATCAGAGTAAAAAAACAAATTCTGGCCAAAAAAATAGAGCGAAAAAACCAACGTCAAGACCTGGGAGTGATCATGTCAGAGGATCTCACCTCAAGGACCATAACATTGTTTCAAACGCATCTGCTAGAAAAATGACAGGAGGATAAAGAGAACCTTCAAAACTAGGGAGTCCAAGCCCATGATGACACTCTTCAGGTCACTGTTCTATCTAGGCTGGAATATTGCTGCACACAACAGCACCTTTCAAAGGCAGGTGAAATTGCTGACCTAGAAAATGTACAGAGAACCTTCATGCGCGCATAACGGAATAAACACCCCAATTACTGGGAGCGCTTGAGGTTCCTAAACCTGTATTCCCTGGAACGCAGGAGGGAGAGATACATGATTATATACACCTGGAAAATCCTAGAGGGACTAGTACCGAACTTGCACACGAAAATCACTCACTACGAAAGCAAAAGACTTGAGAACGATGCACCATCCCCCAAAGAAAAGCAGGGTGTCACTAGCACGTTAAGAGACCATACAATAAGTGTCAGGGGCCCGAGACTGTTCAACTGCCTCCCAGCACACATAAGGGGGATTACCAACAGACCCCTGGCAGTCTTCAAGCTGGCACTGGACAAGCACCTAAAGTCAGTTCCTGATCAGCCGGGCTGTGGCTCGTACGTTGGTTTGCGTGCAGCCAGCAGCAACAGCCTGGTTGATCAGGCTCTGATACACCAGGAGGCCTGGTCACGGACCGGGCCGCGGGGGCGTTGACCCCCGGAACTCTCTCCAGGTCTCCATGTAAACTAATGATGCAATCATAAAAATGCTAGATCTGCTTTACACAGCATTGAAAAATAAGGAATATCCACTAGGAATTTTTATTGACCTAAGAAAAGCTTTTGACACAGTAGACCACGACATCCTACTCCACAAACTTGACCATTACGGTATAAGAGGCCATGCGCTTGCTTATTTCAAATCTTACCTTACTAATAGGTATCAGTATGTTACCATTAAAGACACAGCATCAACAACACGGCCACTTGATACTGGAGTTCCACAGGAAAGTGTCCTTGGTCCCCTCCTCTTCCTCATATACATCAATTATCTTCCAAACGTATCCCAACACCCAGGGCCGGATTACCGCATAGGCAAACTAGGCATTTGCCTAGGGCCCCACGCATTTGGGGTCCCCGCGGTCCAAGGGGTTCAGGGGCTCATCCAAGACTGCACACATGGTGCAAGTGCAAAGGGGTCCCTACCTAAAAAGTTCAAGTGTTTGGAGAGTAAAATTGTTTTTTAAAAATTAATAATGAAATAAAATAAAATAAAAATAAATAAACCTAACCATAGATGGCAACTCTCAACACGCCTTTGTTTGGAATAAACCTTGGTAATAAATACCGACAAGTTGGTTTAGAAAGACACGTAAGCAAACACTATAACATATTAGAAAACGTTTCGGTCCTGGAAGTGATCAAGGTCCCAGGACAGAAACGTTTTCTAATAAATATGTTATAGTGTTTGCTTTCGTGTCTTTCTAAACCAACGCCTTTGTTTACATCGGAACAGCTGTGTTTTCCCGCTAATGGGTGAGTATGGGAGATTCCTCTCCAATTTTCTGTAGTAATTACACGTTATCTAGACTTGTACTGTGACAAATTAACTGAAGTGTTGTTGATAGACATTGATGTGTATGGATAAATGTTTGTTTTCGCCTCTAAATGTTAAGGGAGGTACGTGATAGGGTTACTTGACCAGTAAAGACGCATGGACCAGTAAAGACGCATTTTTGGTAAAAATACTATAAAGAAAAACCTAAAAACGCAAACTGACTTCCGTTTGTAGGTTTTAAAAGCACTTTGTCCTGTCTTTAAGTCTTTATCATTTCAATAATAGATCTCAATTGATGATATTCTACATCACTTTCCGTCGCAAATGCTTAGTTTTCAAGTTGCGACGGAAGTGATGTAGAACATCAATTAATTTACTACATATTTCCCCAGAAACACATAAGCCACATCAGAAAATGTTGTTGGGTGAACTGAAAATTGTCCCTGCATTCTTTATTCTCAATGTCCTTATCTATGGTGGTGGCCATATATCATGCAAAACACTAATGATTAGTTTAGTTATGAAAATGGTAATATAAATACCATTGTGCATTGTTCTTGGACTCAGTATGATTTCTGTTTAAGTAAATTGGAGATCAAGGAGGATGAATTAGTAAAATATTCGTAGCCCAATCACTAACTAATCTATGGTAAAAGTTCTGTATATGACTCCTTTCTGGTAACGTTTTGGAATTTTAGATGCACAGCAAGAGGAAAGGGGGCTACAAGGGCCATATCCCCCCAATTGACAGAAAATTTTTTTTAATAATAATTAAAAAATTAATAATAATTGATAATGAAAAATTTGTATTTGCATGATTACAGAGAGTGATACATCCTCATTATGGCATCTCGTGAACGTGATGTTGGCGTTCTTATGCGAGTGGGTCACAGAAAAGAAAGAAGAAAATTCAAGAAGAAGAACAGAAAAAGAAAGATGTAGGAAGCTGCAGAAAGATCACAGACATGCTCACGAAAACAGTTTCTGATGTTACCAGTACAGTTGAATCTGCAGATACGTCAGATCATACAGGAAGCCCTCCCCTCCATTATTTCTCAGCCAGCATCTACTTCTTTTGTGTCTCCTCTCAATGTCTCAACGGACATTTCATCCACAGGACTTGTCTTAAAAGATCCTGCCTCATGGCCAAATGTAATCCCAGATTCTCTACGTAATGCTTTCATTGCAGAAAACTTCAGTCAAACTCTGAACATTGACTTTAAGAAATCAGCAAGGATTTATGATGATGGAAGTCGTTGTTGTTTAAAGTCATCTATGTTTTATAGGAAGCTTGCAAATTCAGAAACTGTGAAAAGATCATGGATGGTATACTCTGAAAGCTCAGGAAAAGTGTACTTTTTCTACCAAAGAAAATACCTTCACACAGGGGTTCAATGACTGGAAAAATTCCAAGCGTTTCGAGGAACATGAAAACAGCACCACTCACAGGAGCTGCATTTTAGCCAGTGTATATCGCGCACAGAAAAAAGGCTTATTGGATTCTCATTTGGAAAATCAAACTGAAAAAGAGCGCACTTATTGGAGAAAAGTTCTAGAAAGAGTTGTTGCTGTTGTAAAATTCTTAGCTCTAAGTGGACTTGCTTTCCGTGGAGAAAATGAGGTTTTTGGTTCGGAAAACAATGGCAATTTCCTAGGGATCATAGAACTGTTAGCACAATTCGATCCATTCTTAGCAAATCATGTGTCATGCCTTGGGAATGCAAGAAGAGGCACTGTATCTTACATGTCATCTACTATATGCAATGAATTTATTGAACTGATGACTAAGAAGGTCCTCAATAACATCATAGCAGCTGTGAAAACTGCAAAATACTTTGCAATAAGTGTAGATTCAACACCAGTTATTTCACATACAGATCAATTGACATTCATTGTTCGCTTTGTCGACTCCAGTGGTAAGCCTGTAGAGCGCTTTATAAAATTCATTCCTCTTTCAGGCCATGATGAAGAAACAATGATGAATGTAGTACTGGATACTCTGCTTGAACATGATCTCTCTATTATGGATTGCCGTGGCCAGAGCTACGACAATGCAAGTAACATGTCGGGTAAATATAATGGATTGCAAGCCCGTATCAAGCAAATCAATCCACTTGCTGAATATGTGCCCTGCTCAGCACATTCTCTTAATCTTGTTGGGTCATGTGCTGCGGAGTGTTGTGTCGCTGCAGTTTCATTTTTTGGACTTTTACAAGCACTCTTTAATTTTTTCTCTGCTTCAACGCATCGGTGGAGTTATACTCAAGTCAACCATTCATGAGATGTCATCAAATCATTATCAACAACAAGGTGGTCAGCGTAGCATGATGCAACACATGCTTTGAAAGACAGCTTTGCTGAAATACGTTCTGCTTTGATCCAAATAGCAGAGGATGAAGACCAGACAGCAACTACAAGAAGCGAAGCAGCCAGCTTAGCATCAAAATTGGAAGATTTTGAATTGGCCTTACTCTGTGTGCTTTGGGACTGTATGACTGGAACGGTTAAATGCCACGAACAAGACACTTCAGAAAATTGAAATTGAAATGGCTACTTGTGCTAACCTCTATGCAGCTTAGTGGAATTTGTAAGCTCACTTCGCAATGATGAAGCTTTTGAAATGTTTGAAGAGAAAGCTAAACTGCTGGTGAAAGACTACAGTTACCGGGCTGATCATCAGCGGTCAAGGAAGAGAAAACGCAATTTTGAAGAGCCAGACAATGAAATTGTGTTGCTACCAAGGCAGAAATGTAAGACAGCTACATACTTCGTCATTCTGGATTCACTGATTACAGAATTGGTGAAAGAAAAAGAAATCTACCAGAATCTCAATGACAAGTTTGGATTTCTGTTCAAAATTACTACTATGCCAGATGCAGAATTGAGAGAAGCTGCATTAAAGTTGCAACAACACCTTTCAGCAGATGTTCAGGACACATTTGTTGAAGAAATAGTTCATTTTTTCTGGTATATGAATCAGATTAAAGCTCCACCTGAAAAATGTGCGCCCTCAGCTGCTTGAAACATTTAAGAAATGCAGGTATCTCAGAACCTTCCCTAATGTTGACATAGTGTATCGCCTTTACCTAACACTTCCAGCTACTAACTGTGAAGGAGAATGTTCATTTTCTGTTTTGAAAAGAGTGAAAAACCAGCTCCGTTCAACAATGAGCCAAGACAAATTGTGTAACCTAGCCTTGTTGACCATTGAGTCTGATCTAACAAGAAATATTGATTTTCAGAATATAATTGATGATTTTGCCAATATGAAATCCAGAAAAAAGTTTATTTAAGAAGTGCCTGTGAATATAAACAATTCTTTACTTTCTTGAGTTTATATGATTTGATAGTCTTATGCATGATGCAATGATAACAATAATGGTCAGTGATTTATAAAGGGAATAATAGTGCTGTAGTGGTTATGCTGAATATAATAGGTACATGATGTCACTACTTTAATAGCCTAATCTAGTTTATTCTCTTTAAAATGCATGATTTAACAAGATAGTTATAATGGCTGTTGGTAAATGGTTTTGGCTGTCATGATGTACTTTCCCTATTAAATTTAATCTAAATAGCCAGAATGTATTTAATTAGACCTTAAACAGGCTCATACCGACCCCCCCCCACCCCCAAGCTGGAAGGGGTCGCTTCGCTTACCCGTAACTCAAAGGGGCCCCGCCAATCTGAATAGCCTAGGGCCCGGAGACTTCTTAATCCGGCCCTGCCAACACCTGAAACCCATTCTCTTTGCTGACGACACGACTTATGTCATCCCTCACCCTAATCTTGCCACCCTCAACACCATTGTTAACGAGGAGCTGATCAAAATATCGACTTGGATGACAGCCAATAAACTTACGCTTAACACTGACAAAACCTACTATGTTATGTTTGGTAGCAGAGCAGGAGATGCACAAATTAACATTAAGATCGACAACACTCTAATTACCAGACATAATGAGGGCAAATTCCTAGGCCTATACCTTGACAACAACCTGAATTTCAGCACCCATATCCAACACATAACCAAAAAAGTATCCAAAACAGTTGGGATCCTCTCCAAAAGATACGATACTACGTGCCGCAAAATGCCCTTCTCACACTATACCACTCACTTATTTATCCATACCTCACCTATGCATTTGTGCTTGGAGATCAACTGCAGCAACACACCTAAAGCCAATAATAACCCAACAAAAAGCTGCGTAAGAATAATACTAAATCCCATCCCGGGCAACACCCCCCCCCCCTTCATAGATCAAATTTACTCCCTGTTTAGTACATCCACACTTACTACTGTGCAATCTACATCTACGGGACCTTAAACTCCAATATCAACCTTGACCGAAAACGCTTTCTTGGGTAGTTGTGACAAAACCCACAGCATAACACCAACACAAACACTCTACGACATTCCCCATGTCCGACTAAACCTTTACAAAAATTCAATATATGTCAAAGGCCCTAAAATCTGGAACAAACCCTTTCCTGAGAACTCTAGAACTGCAGACACATTCATCACCTCCAGAAAATACCATAGAAAACATCTTTTCTCCCTGATAAACCCCCCTCAACTAACTACAAAAGAATACCACCTGGGGGTTCACACTTACACTCACTCACCCATTTGAGCCATAAACAGAAATATTAATCTCAATCTTAAAATAATGAATCCTATGATACTCCAATACTGAAACTATTTTACTGTGGGCCCAAAAAAAAAACATTCACATTGCTAAGCTCACAAACTAGTATTTAGTCACTTACCATAATACCAACTTTCCTCTAATTTTTAAATATTTTAAAATAAAGAATTAAACTAAGTCTGCCCGAAATGCCTAGCCACGCTAGGCGTTCTAGTGGACACTCTGTAATCATTATTTAACTACATGTAAACCACACAACAACCAAATTCTGTAAATTCAACATTGTAATCTTTATTGAGAAAAAAACAAGTATCTCTCATATCCCAAGCCCGCCCCAGCACATTACTTCATAAGGCATTTTCCCAACTCCAGGGCTTTTCCATATTTATTGATCCCTCAAAATGCACTAATTACTGTTCCATTCTTCTGGACATCCTTGCACCTGCATTATTTCTTTAAACCCCCTTCACATATCCTCATTAGTTCCTCTTCAGTTGACGTCACACCCGGAAATTGTCCACATAACATTATTTACCCAATTACTTAGCTCAGTGGATCACCTGTGCACTTAAGGGTGCATTTATCGTCGCCTGAAGTAAGAACAATTTATTATTTAACTGTTTATTAATTATATCATTATAAGCAGTCAACAATTTGGTGTCTTGTCAGTTCACGGAGCTGGGCCCATTAAACTGTCCATACCCATCCTATAATTAGTAGGGAATTCAGGACGGTTCAGCTTCCACGGAAGTCGCACCCAGTAATGTCCAGAGTCAAATTTAACATCCTTCAGGTATTGTTCCTGAGTAAAAGGAATGATCTGGACTTTCCTCATTTATATTAATCCCTATGTTGTCCAGCTTCCACAAATTAGACTGGTTCAACATCCCTCCTCGATAGAAGAATACTTGTACTGGGTTGACCTTTATGAGTAAACACCGTGACTGTATTTACTACTTCCTCTAGGCATTATTACTAGGCGGTTTGTCTGCCAATATTACATGGGCCCTACCAGCGTTTGAGGAGAGTGACGCTGTATGGTTTTGGATTTATGCCCTTATCCTGATTATTACATCCAACACCGGCAAGGCTACCCCAGCTAGGCCATTATTATTGCCTTTAGCTACAACCTTTACATCAGTCACTGTAGTGTCAGGGTTATAACATTATCATTATTTTCACCATTATTATAAGAATTACTACAACCCTGCACATAACTGTATGGTGCCTTCCCTTGTTGCATTGATAGCAACTGTTCAATTTGGTATGACAATCCTTTACATTATGATTGTCTAGACACTGATAAATCTATCAAGTTCTTTCATGTTCGTGTCAGTGTACTCACCTATTTGTAACCACCTATTTGTGGTTGCAGGGTCGAGCATAGCTCCGGCCCCGCCCTCTGCACCGTGATTCTACTAAGTCCTCTCTCTCCCGCCCATGAGCTTATCATATCTCGACTTAAAAAACTATGTATGGGTCCCGCCTTCCACTACTTCAACGTTCTAGGCTATTCCACGCCTTGATCTACTCTAGAACTGATGAATACTTCCTACATTCTTTGATTAATCTGAGTCTTCACTTCCAATCGTGGGACCTCTGTGTCTTGTGTCCCCCACTCTGGAACATCCCTCTTGTCCAACTCGTCTATTCTGGCGCATATTTTATTTTTTTATCAAGTCCTCCCCTGGACCACTTCGTCCTCCAGTGTCAATCAAGCCCGATTCCCTCAACCTTCTTCGTAGAAAATCCCCGGAGCTCTGGACTATCCTTTGTTGCAAACCTTTTGCACTTTCTCTAATTTCTTGACGTGCTTGACTTAGGTGTGGATTCCAATCTGTGCTGCATATTCCAGTTATGGGCCTGACATTAATGGTATAACAAATCTGAACGAATCCTAACTGAGGTATCGGAACGCTACTGTGGGTTTTTGCCAGGCCCTTTTGCGCAGCTTACTATTGAGGAAACCTCAGAGATATGCTGGGGTGTTATACTCACCCCCAGATTTTTTTCCCTTGATGATTTGCAATTTTGGCCATCTAAAACTATATTGTGTCTGGGGTCTTCTTTGCCCCTCCCCAATCTTCAGATTTGCATTGGCGGGGAAAAATTCAAGGAGCCATTGCTGCCGGGCTTGTAGCCTGCCGGTCTCTTTGTATCCGCCTGATCCTCACCCATTTTATTTTTCTCATTAACTTCACACGTCCGCAAAAAAAAGAACTTTCTGGCACCTTTTTCCGTTATATAATTCACATAACCAAGAGCACAGGTCCTAACGACCCTGTGAACCCGCTTTCACAGGCGCCCACTCTACACCCTCACGTCCAACTCATTTTGCCTCCCATCAGGTTTCTCTGACCAATGCGTGCCTTCATGTTATGTGTCCTGACCTATTTTTGCAGAAACCCTTTTGTGGGAAAGGTCAAAGGCCTTTTTGCGTCCAAAAAAACAGTCGATCCCCCCCTTGTATTCCCGGAAGCAGGGGGGAGAGATCATATTATATACCCTAAAAACCCTAGGGGGACTAGTACCGAACTTGCCACGAAAATCACTCCCCCAAAAAGCAAAAGACTTGGCAGACGATGCAACATCCCCCCAAGAAAGGGGGGTGTCCTAGACGTAAAGACCATACAAAAGTGTCGGGGCCCCCGAGACTGTTCAACTGCCCCCCGCATACAAAGGGGGATTACCAACAGCCCCCCTGGCATCTTCAAGCTGGCACGGGACAAGCACCAAAAAATCGTTCCTGACCACCACTGTGCTCGTACTTGGGTTTTCGTGCAGCCAGCAGCAAAAAGTTTTATCAGGCTTGACCACCAGGGGGCCTGGGCACAGACCGGGCCGTGGGGGCGTTGACCCCCGAACCTCTCCCGGTAAACTCCAGGGAATACTTCAGATCTTGTTTATCCTAGAAATTCTGGGGACTGGGCGCAAATTTAACAAATTTTAATTTTTGCCGCCAGTCGATTTCCTCCTGACCTGCCCCGGAGGTTTTTGGGAAACAAACCCTTTTTCATTTAAAAGGTTATCAACGCCTGGGCTTTCACCCTTTAATTATTCAAAGCCTTTCTTTTACAAGACAGTTTTTCTTCCAAATCGTAGTGTTGATTTAAATTTAAAAAATTTTACTTTCCCTTCCATCGCACAATTCTCCAGCAGATCTCTTTCACAGTCTTTAAACCCCAATTGAACATCAAACTACGCTCTAAAACATCTAAAATATAAATTTAATTCATTAGGGTTCACGGTTCTTTTTATTTTTTAAAAATCCAACATTTTTTATCCCATCACATGGCCCCTTTTACCTTAAATGCTTTTATTACGCTAAAATCCACGGACTTTTCAGCCACTTTCTCCATCAGTTCTCATGGTTAAAAATTATTAATCACTGATTAAAAAACTTAAAATCCCTTATAAGAGTAATTTTTGCACTTTACTCTTTATAAATCCTAGCCACAATTTTCAGCAATTAATTTGGCAATTATCATCCACCACACATCGATTAAATTTTTGTACCTATACCCACTTCCTTCATTATCATTAATTATTAAACAATTAATTCAAATTTAATTTTTTTTATTTATTGCATCCGTCAAAAGGACCACGGGGAATCAAAAATTTATAGGGTTCACCTGTACGACCTCAACATTTCATGCATTAAATGATCTCATTGGGGACAATAACTATATTGTTTTACCGTAGCCCCCC
>NW_026474324.1:0-10687 GCF_026875155.1 Cherax quadricarinatus
CCGTGTGCCCATTGCCTTCGCTACTATATACGCTCTCACGATTTACACAATCCTTCCATTTATAGAATGGTCACCGATATTAGTAGACATTCTTTATCCGTTAGCCGCCTTTGTTTGCTCCGTCCCTTTTCTCTTCGCCTACATTCACTCTAGTCTTCCCTTCAGTTACCATCTTTATATGTTCATGTAGCATCTCACTTTTCCCTACCCCCCCTGGGAAGTTCCAGCTGTTCGGGTCTGTTCTTTCTCACTCCCTTGCTCGAAAGCTCAACTGCCTACGGTGGCTTCCCGCTCTCTTTTTCTTGATCACTTCCACTCCCATTCTCATGCGACCGCTGTGTACACAGATGGCTCTAAGTCTTCAGACGGCATCGGATTTGCAGGAGTGTTTCCAGACAGCGTCGTGCGGGGGCATTTACTATCTTCAGCTAGTATTTTTACTGCTGAACTGTATGCCATTCTTGCAGCACTTATTCGTATCGCATCTATGCCTGTGTCATCATTTGTAGTAGTCTCAGACTCCCTTTGTGCTCTACAGGCTATACGAAAATTTGATACATCTCATCCCCTAGTTCTCCGTATCCAACTTTGGCTACGCCGTATCTCTACCAAACATAAAGATATTGTTTTTTGTTGGGTACCTGGTCATGTCGACGTACAGGGCAATGAACAGGCAGACACTGCTGCGCTGTCAGCAGTACATGACCTACCAGTTTCCTATTGAGGTGTTCCATTTCTGGACTATTTTGCTGCAATAGCTACCCACCTTTGCACCCGTTGGCAACAACGTTTGTCAACTCTGCTCGGTAATGAACTTCATTCTATTAAACCGAGCATAGGTTACTGGCCATCTTCTTGTCATCAGTGCCGAGGTTGGGAGACCAGTCTCTCCTGCCTTCACATTGGCCACACTCGTCTTACTCATGGGTATCTCATGGAGAGGCACCCTGTTCCTCTCTGTGAGCAGTGTCAAGTTCCAGTATCGATTAGCCACATTCTGTTAGACTGCCCTCTCTATCAACGAGCACGCAGAATTTACCTCCAACGTCGTCTTTGTTCTACTACTCTCTCTTTACCTTCCCTTCTTGCTGATGGACCCTCCTTTAATCCTGATTCTCTCATTGACTTCTTGACAACGACTGATTTACTCCACAAACTCTGATGATACTTTTCGCTCTCCCCTCAGCCTTTTCTAGTTCAGTCTCTTGCTGCCCTTTACCCTTTCACCATCCACTACCCCGCTGTTATCCGTAACCTATTACTCATCCATCTCCCTTTTGCCACCTGATGCCCTCGCTTCCTTCCCGCCCTGCAGCGCTGTATAGTCCTTGTGGCTTAGCACTTCTTTTTGATTATAATAATAATAATCAAAGAGGCAGAAGGTCTCCCTTATGCTATGGCAGTTACTCATCTCCGCCTCCAAGGGAGACTACCCAGTGTTTCTTATTCTCATATTTCAAAACATCCCCCCACTTCTGGGGTCCCATCTTCTGCAGCCTCCTCTGTTACCCCTCCCATAGCCATTCCGACATCTAATCCTTTTGCTGTCCTTGGCTCTGACGTCCCGACTACAACTCAGTCTGTTCTCACATCTTTGTGTCCTTCCTCACAAGCCCCAGTATTGACAAGACCTCGTGCGACACCTAATACCAATCGCCCCTCTACTTCACAGAAGTCCAAAAAATCCACATTGCTCAAATCTTCTTTGCCCCTTCCTTCCCTTCTTCCACCTCCACACTTTACCTTTCCAGTCTCTGTACCTAGTTCTTCCCCTCTCTCTGGCTCTATTACAAGTGTGGAGATTCACTCTCCTCCTTGTACTATGCCTTCCACCCCCATCCCCTCCCAAGTTTCTCCCTCTTCTGCCACCTCCCAGGTTTCTGCCTCTTCTGTCCCCCCCCACACTTCATCTCCAGTCCCTTACACTCTTACCTCCCCCTCTACTTTGGCACAGTACATTACTGTCCCAATCTTTACTCACCCTCCTCCTTCTATCTCCAATATGGTCTCCCATACATCTTTGAATTCAGAAACACTTGAAGCCATTTCAGAATACATTGCAGAGACTAAACCTTCAATGGACACTGATTCACTTCCTGTTCCTTCTCTTCCCTCTCCTCCATCTTCACAACCCCACTCTTAGCAATGCTCCATTCCTTCGCTGCTTGAACGTCTTCCAATGCCACCACACGTTGACTTTTCTAACCCCTCTAGTCCATAGGTGCCTTTCCCTACGGATTCCTGGTATTTTCTTCATCGCCAATCATGGCCTATTTACAGTGGAATATCCGAGGCCTCGAGTACTCGGGGTGAGCTTCAGATGTTGCTTTCCAGGTTTTCCCCTATTGGTGCTTGCTTACAAGAACCAAAATTACACTTGGCTGTTTTCCAACCTATCTCAGGCTATAATTTATTGTATTCTTCGGATCCTTTCTCAGATGGGACCTTTAACGAAAGTGCCCTTCTTCTACTCAATGATATTCCGTACTGTAAACTATTTGTCCATACCTCGCTGCATTACACTGTAGCCCGTATCCACTTGAATAAGTGGTTTACACTATGTTCTTTATATCTCTCTCCTTCTAGAACCATTTTCTATCCCAGACTTTACCTTTCTTGTTTCATCCTTACCACCACCACTTCTGTTACTTGGTGATTTTAATGCCCACCATTTCCTCTGGGGGCGTCTCATTGTGACTCACGTGGCATTCAGTTGGAGGCTTTTCTCGCCTCTCACCCCCTCCATGTTTTAAATACGGGTACTCCCACCCATTTTGATCCTCGTACTCATACTCTCCCTTGCATCGATCTATCAGTCTACTCTTCATCCACTGCACTAGACTTCACCTGGTTTGTTCTACTGGACTTACATGACAGCGATCATTTTCCAATCATTCTTTCTTCTCCTTCGTATTCACCACCTTTCCGTGGCCCTCGCTGGCAATTTGATCGGGCAAATTAAGATCTTTACTCGCACTCTTCAGGTCACTTGTTCTATCTAGGCTGGAATATTGCTGCACTCTAACAACACCTTTCAAGGCAGGTGAAATTGCCGACCTAGAAAATGTACAGAGAACTTTCACGGCGCGCATAACGGAGATAAAACACCTCAATTACTGGGAGCGCTTGAGGTTTCTAAACCTGTATTCCCTGGAATGCAGGAGGGAGAGATACATGATTATATACACCTGGAAAATCCTAGAGGGACTAGTACCGAACTTGCACACGAAAATCACTCACTACAAAAGCAAAAGACTTGGCAGACGATGCACCATCCCCCCAATGAAAAGCAGGGGAGTCACTAGCACGTTAAGAGACCATACAATAAGTGTCAGGGGCCCGAGACTGTTCAACTGCCTCCCCGCATACATAAGGGTATTACCAACAGACCCCTGCAGTCTTCAAGCTGGCACTGGACAATCACCTAAAGTCAGTTCCTGATCAGCCGGGCTGTGGCTCGTACATTGGTTTGCGTGCAGCCAGCAGCAACAGCCTGGTTGTTCAGGGGCTGATCCACCAGGAGGCCTGGTCACAGACCGGGCCGCGGGGGCGTTGACCCCCGAAACTCTCTCCAGGTAAACTCCAGGCACCTCACTGCTTTTAGTGAGTTTCCTTCTTCATCCTCCATTGATGAGCTCCTACACATCTTCTCGAAGTCAGTTTATACCGCAGCTTCTTATTCTATACCCCAAACCTCAGGCAGGCATTCTCAGAAGTGCGTGCCTTGGTGGTCTCCTGCTTGTACTGGTGCAGTACGTTTGAAACACGCTGCATGGGGCAGGTACTGGTACAAGAGAACCACTGAGTGACTTCTTGATATTAAGCAGAAGCGTGCGATCACTCGCCATGTCATCCGTGAAGCTAAACGCACTTGTTGGCGAGACTATGTTTCCACCATCACCTCTGCTTCTTATAGGAGTGCAGTCTGGAAAAAAGTGAGGAAATTGAGTGGTAAATACTCTCCTGACTCGGCTCCTGTTCTACGGTCGCTGGTGTTGATGTAGCAAACCTTCTCGACGCTTCCATTGAAATTGGCACACATCTGTCTATATTTCCCGGGGGCTCCATCTATGCCCCTCGTTTCTTCCTCAAAGTCTGCCAGAGAGTTAGTACCCTTGGACTTTTCTTCTCTCAGAGAAGAACAGTATAATGTGCCTTTTAACACTTCAAGAAGTAGAGGCAACGCTCTCAGCTTGCCGATCATCAGCAGCTGGGCCTGACGACATTCATATTCGTATGTTACAAACATTTACATCGGTCAGCCCTTGTAGTCCTCTTACACCTCTTCAATCTTATTTGGGCACAAGGAGTTCTTCCCCAGCTGTGGAAATCTGCCATTGTTCTCCCTTTCCGCAAACCAGGTACTACAGGACATGATGCCTCCCACTATCGTCCCATCGCTCTTACTAGTGCAGTTTGCAAAGTGATGGAACGTCTCGTAAATCGACGTTTAATGTGGTATTTAGAGACACACAACAGTCTCTTCTCGCTAGTCAATATGACTTTCGTAAGGGTCGTTCTACCATAGACCCCTTACTATGCTTGGATACGTATGTCCGTAATGCCTTTGTGAATAATCACTCAGTTATTGTTATATTTTTTGACTTTGAGAAGACATATGACACAACTTGGAGGTATAATATTTTGGCCCAGGCCCATTCCTTAGGCCTCCGAGGCAATCTAACCATCCTTCCTTAAGAAACTTTTTAACTGACAGACATTTCCGTGTTCGAGTCAATAATGTTCTTTCCCCGGACTTCGTCCAAGCTGAAGCTGTCCCTCAGGGATGTCTTCTAAGCACAACACTTTTTCTCCTTGCTATAAACGATTTGGCCTCTGTTCTTCCACCCAATATATGGTCATCACTCTATGTTGATGACTTCGCTATTGCTTGTGCAGCGCTGACTGTCATCTCATTGCATTTTTCTCCCCAGGGGTCGACATGTTTCCACTTGGGCCCCGAAAGGGGTTTAAATTTTCCAGTCCCAAACTCACCAAATTACTTCACTAATGCTCTTCACTCCAAACACCTTTTGTATCTTATGGCCCCCTTTACCCCTGACGGATACAGTCGGGTTTCTGGGCCTTCTTTTTGACCGTAGTTTTCCGGAAACCCACTTTACCTCTCTAAAGGGCAACTTCACAGCGGCGAAACCTTTTTAAAACCCTTGCTCATTTTTCCCGGGGGACTGATCGCAAACTCTACTTTGCCTACACCCAGCCCTCTTTTTATCAAACCGATTATGGTGACCAGATTTATTCCTGGCCTCCCTGCAACTCTCTCTACCCTTAACCCATCCATCCCCAAAGGATTACATTTGTGCCGGGTTTGCTTACGCTTTTCCCTTTTTGAAGCCTCAGCAAAGGGAATGTTCCACCCTTTGTCTGATCCCCGTGATGCCCATTGCCTTCACTACTATTACGCTCTCACGTCTCCACAACCCTTCCTTTTATGAATGGTCCCATATTAGTGCACTTTAATCGTTCGCCGCCCCTGTTTTCCCCCCCCTTTTCTTTTCGCCTCATTCACTCTTGTTTTCCCCTTCAGTTTACCACCTTTAAAATGTCAAAGCTCTCATTTTCCCCTACCCCCCGGGGAAGTTCCAGCTGTTAAAGTCTGTTCTTTCTCACTCCCTTGCTCAAAAGCTCAACGCCTACAGTGCCTTCCCCGCTCTTTTTTTTCTTGCACTTCCCCCATTCTCATGCCACCGCTGTGAACGATGCCTCTAAGTCTTCAAGGGCATGGATTCACAGCATGTTTCCGGGACAGTGTCGTGCGGGGGCTTTTTACATTTTCGGCTAGCTTTTTTACTGCTAAATTTGTATCCTTCTTGCAGCATTTATTCGTATCGCATCTATTTTTGTCATCATTTGTCTAGCTCAGACTCCCTTAGGCTCTACAGGCATAAAAAAATTTGGAATCTCCCCCCCAGTTCTCTGTATCCCCTTTTGGCCGCCGATCTCACGAACATAAAGATATTTTTTTTTTGTGGGTCCCGGTCATTCGACGTACGGGGCAATAATGGCAGACACTGCTGAAACTGTCAGCAGAAACAGGGCCTCCAATTTCCATAGAGGTTTCCTTTTTTGGACTATTTTGCGAAAATAGCTACCCACCTTCACACCCGTTTGCAACAACGGGCCCAACCTGTTTGGTAACAAACTTCATTCAATTAAACCCGAGCATGGGTTACTGACCGCTTCTTGTCACAGTGCCGTTTTTGGGGAGACCACCTCTCGTTTCTTCGCATTGGCCCACACTCCTTACTCACAGGTATCTCATAATACACACCCTGTACCCTCTTGAGCAGTTCAAGTTCCAGTATCGATTGCCACATTTTGTTGACGCTTTCTCATAAACGAGCACGCAAATTTTCCCCCAACGCCGTCTCGTTCTTCCTCCTTTTTCCCTTTCCTTCTTCTAGGACCCCCCATTTAATCCTGACCTCTCATTAAAATTTTTGACAACGACTGATTTACTCCCAAACCTGAATGATACCTTACGCACTCCCCTCAGCTCTTTCTAGCTCAGTCTTTTGCTGCCCTTTCCCCCTTCACCACCCCACTGCTCCGCTGTTACCCGAACCATTACTCTTCACCCCTTTTTGCCACCTGATGCCCTCATTTCCCTTTCCGCCCGCAGCTCTGTATACCCTTGTTTTAGGCCGATTATAATAATAATAATAATCAGAATATCTTAAAAATTTTTTAAAAAAAGATCATCTTGTTTACCTCATGAGAGCTAAATAGAGTATAAACAAATTTTTCAGTGGCCCCCCAATTTTTGATTAACCGTTCCAGAAGTCTGCTGAAATCAAAATTGAGAAGGAAAATCCATTTTCCCCCCTAAAAAATAAGGGAAAGTAAAATTTTAATTCTTTTTCCCGCCCCCAAAAATTTTTAAAGTAATTTTTTTTTTCAAATTAAATAAAGATTTACATACTGAAAACAATGAGAAATAAGTACATACATATAAAAAATAAAATTTACTTACATTTGCCTTTACGAAGACTTCTGGGTGTGGAACATGGGAGGAGAGGATAGGAAAAGGGGTACACTTTTGTTTGGAAAAGGGGAAATCCCTTTCCCTTTATCTGGGATTACTTCCCCTTTTTTGTTTTTAAAGACAGGGAAAATTGAAAATCACGGACCCCGTTGCACAAAATATCTGTCCAAAGCCGTTTCTGGCTTTCTTTAAGATTTTTCTGAAGTGGGAAAACAAACTGCCCTTTTAATGTTTCCAGTATGGCCTGCAACAGCTTTGTTACAGTGACTTTATCCATAAATGTTTGCACTTCATCCACTTTGCACAAATGTCCTTAATTTTTAAAAGGGAAAATTCCTCCACCTCTTCCCCCCTCCTCCCGCAGCATTTCCTGGGTGTGATCTCTTGCTGTTCAGATGAAGCCCTTTCACTCTTCAGTGGTTTTGCTCTTCCCCCTTTGGTCCTCCACCAATTCTTCCACATCCCCACCCCTCATCTCCAACTCCCCGGGACACCCCAACCCCCAATGCTTTTTTGGGGGTTTGCCCCCAAACCCTTCAAAAAACCCCCTCTTTTACACATTCTGGCCACATTTTCTCCAACCAAGTTCAAAGCCCGGGGGAAATCATTTCCCCCCCAACCTTACCATAAAGTTTATGCAATGGGGTATTTTAAAGTGATCTTTCCAAACTCTCCTAGGTCAATTCAGTGTCTGATTACTTCAAAGCACTTTTGAAACACCTTTGGTGCACATTTTTTGAAGTTTGAAATACCCTGGTCCATGGGCTGGAGGAAGAAGCGTATTAGGGGGCAAGAACTTTACTGTTGAAAATAACTTTTCCCCCTATTTGCTCTTCCAAATCTGACGAGACAGGGGCATTGTCCATTACCAAAGGGACTTGGTGGCAGTTTATTTTCCAAGGTATTTCTTCACACTGGGCCAAGCACTTCATTAAACCGTCTAGAAAAATTCCCCTTGTGACCCATGCCTTACTGTTAGCCCTTCCACATCACACAAAAATTACTCTTGGTGACACGTTTTTCTTGAACACTCTGGAATTTTCAGATGATACACCAGTAAAGGCTTTCCCTTTGCAGTCCCCACTGCTTTTCTACAAAACAGAGAGTAAACCTATCCTTTATAGGGTTTTTTCCCCGGAAGTCCATTTCCCCCCTGTGTGTTAGGTCCCCTTTTTGGGATTTCTTCCAAAAAAGGCCTGTTTTGTCACAAAAACTTGTTGGGTTTTTAATTTCCCCAAAGGGCACCTTCTTAACTCCTGTTCAAGCTTCTCACTACCTTTTCGTCAGAACGACCAGCCTCACCATGCCTCATTTAAATGTGAATGCCACAAAAACTTCTTATACTCCAAACCAACCCTTTGCTGGCCTTTAAAATCAAAGCATCACCACTTTTGCGGGATTTTTTTTACGGGTAGTCATGCAACTGCCTTGCCTTTCACAATTATCGACTGCATAACTGTTTTTTGGGTAATCGTTTTTGGGTAATCCCCACCAAAACAACAATAACCTTTTCCACTTCTTTCCTCTTTTTTAAGGGGGGGGGGGTCCTTTGGCATGGTGAAGAGGCCTTGGGCTGAGGAATTAGACCTGATGGGGGTCCTTCCCCAACGAACCTAAATTTCCTCCCAATCCCACCTTCCCCCCATCCCCTCCTCCCCTTTTTCCTTTTCCCCCTCCCCCCCCACCCCTTCCTTTTTTCCCTTCCTCTTTGTGCTTTTTGGGTTTTTTTCCCCCCAGCGCGCTAGTTCCTATAGGGAAAAAGGGGGCCGGGGTCCATCCCTTTTCCCTTGAGGGTTTTTGGGTGTGGGGTAGTTTGCCGGGAATCAATCACCTGGGGGTTCCTGATCCCTCTCCAGTATCCCGGGGGGGGCTTGGGGGGGGTCTTTTGGGGGACGGTGTACCTCGAACCACCTTTCAATTTCCCAGGGTGGTCCCAAGGAAAAAGCTTTTGTGGT
Source organism: Cherax quadricarinatus (assembly GCF_026875155.1). NCBI lineage: Eukaryota > Metazoa > Arthropoda > Malacostraca > Decapoda > Parastacidae > Cherax > Cherax quadricarinatus. The sequence continues at coordinate 8,962 of NW_026474324.1, forward strand.
GGGTCTGGCCGCCCTCTCTTTTTTTTTCCCCCGAGGGAGCTCAGCAGATTAAGTTTCTGTCCGGATTTCTGGTTTACTGGGATAAAGGGTAGGTATGGCACGGGGGTTCCCTGTGCATCGGGCCTACTTGCGTGCTGAGGTCCCTTGGTGCAGAGGGAGATTTTTGCCCTTCATTCCTTTAGGAAATCCCCCCTGGGCCCCCCATTTTTTAATCTTTATTTTTATTTTTATTTTTTTCTTCTTTTTCTTCTTAAAAACAAAAAGAAAGAAGTAACCTAACCATGGAACCCCAAATCCAAGACCCCGCTACCTCCGGGCCCCTTATTGTTACCGCACCCCGTTCTGACCTCGCCTTGTCTTTTGACCACTCTTTGGACACTCCTAAGACCCCTGAAACCTCTTGCTTGTGCTTTTTTCATCACCCTCTTCATGTGCCAGGGTTTCGACTGACTCCTTCGATTTGTCTGACCTCCACTCTCCTTTGACTATGCTTCCGGTCCCTCCCTCTACAGTGCGGCAATTTTTGAATAGCCAACCCATCCCACGTCGGACCAACTCTGGTCCCACTTCTAAATGCCAACGACAATCTCCTGATGTTGTTACTTTGTTACCTTCCCATTCTACTTGGAAAAGACTGACACGTCATGCACTCCCTCTCTACACTCAGTTTCAGACCACACAATGGACTAAAGTCTTTACTTTAAGACCAACTTCTTCTACTGGCTATCTCTCCGACCATAGTATTGGTAAAGTGCTCCTATGGCATGTAGGTAGAGATATTTCCTTTCTTGCTCTTAAGTGTGGTATGCACATCTTCACAGTCCAGAATTCTACCCAAGCTCATGATCTTTCTCTTCTTTCACATATCAATAATATTCGTATCACTATCGAAAAACATCATTCCCTCAATTTTTGGAGTGGTACTGTTATTCTACCCCATACCATAGTCCAACAGAATTTCCAGACATGTGGCAAAAACATTCTCGAACAGCTGGAACTCCAGATCTCCCAATTCTCAAGGTAGACACTTATGTTCTTCCTGCCTGCAGGCAAAGACGATACCCTTGCAATGTGGCTCATTTAACTTTTGACAGCCGTGAACTCCCATCCTCTGTTTATGTAGCAGGACATCAGTTACAAGTTCAGAAAGTGATCTTTACCCTGCAACAGTGTAGAAATTGCTGGTGATTTGGCCATCCTGCAAAATATTGCAGATCTATTGCTTAATGCCCAGTCTGTGGTGCCGATGACCATTCTAATACATCTTGCAGTCGACCTCCCTCTTGCCTTAATTGCCATGGGGCTCACCCTTCGTACTCTGACCATTGCCAGGTCTACTTAAATGAGTGGGAAATTCGTTTCCTCAAAGAGGCAGGTCTCCCTTATGCTATGGCGGTTTCTCATCTCCACCTCCAAGGGAGACTACCCCGTGTTTCTTATTCTCGTATTTCAAAACGTCCTCCCACTTCTGGGGTCCCATCTTCCACAGCCTCCTCTGCTGTTGCCAGTCCCATAGTCACTCTTGCATCTAATTCTTTTGCTGTCCTGGGCTCAGACATCACTACTTCAACACCTCAGTCTTTTCTCGCTTCGTGTTCTCAGTCACAAACCCCAGTATCGATAAGACCTCATACAACACCTCCTTCCAGTCGTCCGTCTACTTCTCAGAAGTCCAAAAAATCTCCTTTAACCCCTCCTTCTCTTCATCCCCCACATTTTAATTCCC
>NW_026474325.1:0-10868 GCF_026875155.1 Cherax quadricarinatus
TACCCCTTTTTCCCTTCTGGCGTTTGGAGTCCTTCCTGTCCACGTAAAAATTTCCTTAAATTCCTGTTTAGCTCCTCACATACCTCCTATCATTTTTAGTTCTCCCCTTCTGTCCTCTTTCTGATCCCTGTTCTTTGACTGCCCGTCTTCCTCCTGATTGGCTATACAACAGTTCGGGTAGTCTTGATTTTCGATCATGTTATTTTCATACTGTCGCGGGGGCCTCCCTCCTTACCTGTGCTACTCGTTCCTGTCCCCCCCACTAATCTCCCTATTTTAATGTGTTTTTTGCCTTCTGTATTCTCTATTGCATTGTTTTTGCCCCCTTACACCGTGGGGGTAAACCGGGCTCTTTCGGGTCTTCCCATTTTTTCTGTTCCCCTTTGGGAATAAACCTTTCCACTGCCTCCTGCATTTGTTGTTACATTTTTCCATCATTTCATTTACGGGCTTTCCTGCCAGTTCTCTTCCCAGGGAACCCCTCCTGCAGGAATTCCTTAACCCTATGTATCCCCTCTTTTTAGTCGGCTTTTCCCATTCAGCTCCTTTTACTCTCCCCCTTTGCAACCTACTATGTATTCAAAAACAAAAACCACGTGGTACTAGCCCCAGGGACCTCATATGGATGTCCTCAATGTCAACGCCCGGGTAACACAGTCCAATTTTTGTTCATCCCCCTCTCACTCTGGGAGTGCCTTTAAAATTTTTTAAAGGATAAAATTGGCAAAGGGTACTGCTACTTGTTACGAAAACCCCGAAAAAGGCTGGATGCTAGAAGGGCAGCCCCTTTTTAGTATTCATGGGGATCTCTAACTTTTGAATCGCGTTGCAACCCCCGAAAGGGTTACAATGATTTTATGTTATATGAATGTTTTATTATCTTTTTATATAATTTTATATTGCTTATATTTGCGATAATCTAAATGCAAATTTGACTTTATATTTTTATTTGCTGTTTTATTGTTATTTAGCTTATTTGTTAGGATTATATAAAAAGTGCTCAGTTAGTTTGATTTCAAACTACTGTAAATTAAACGCTTGTCGCTCGTTATCTGCCGGCTTCTGAGCCGTTGTCCACGAGCTTTTAGTGATCGGGGGGGGGGTTTTCTTCACTTTTCGTGAAGTTTTCAGTCTGCTAGAGACTCGCTTGCTGGTTGGACAGATTGTCTGTCTCATTATTCTTGTATAGCAGCTACTGAGAGTGAAGCAAAGGATTTCGATAATTGTTACTATTATAGAAACATTTTCTCCAACACCTTGGATCAAGAGCCTCCCGGACAGGCCCCCATTTGTTACAAAAAAAACGCGATTCTAAAAGCTTAGAAATCTCCAGTGATACTAGAAAGGACTGCCCTTCTAGCATCCAGCCTGTTACTGGGTTTTCGTAACAAGTAGTCAGTATCCTTGTCCAATTATCCATTAAAATTCAGTATGGTTCAATAGTGCTTTAGGATTACAACTGGTAGGCTACTAACTAGAGAAAAAAAAAATTTTTAAATAAATTTATTAAGTAGTAAGTTGTCTAAAAGGTTTAATATTATCAAATAAATTAATTACAGAAATTTCAAAATAAAATCAATCTCTCGAGTTCAATATTATTGTGCTGAAAGCACATATCACATTTATAATTCTTAAGTACCGTCGGGTACATTAATATTTAATAAGATATTACAAATATGTACAAGTAAGTGTGTGTATGCGTGTAAGTGCTCTTAAGTAGTTAGATATGTCTCAAGACTCGAATAAGACTTAAACAAGTGACTGACAAAGTCCTCAAATAAACTAACTTCTTGACCGACTGGCAACCCGAACAGTCTGCTTGAACAACAAAGAATTCTAAGCCCAATAGCAATGCCTTGTTCAGTTGTTACTACACGAAGAGTTTAACAACTGTATGCCTGCTGACATACAAGAATATCTGATCGATCATACTACCTCGGATATTCTGGAAACTGCAGCATTAGCAGACAATTATGAGATTTCTCACAAACTTCTATGTACTAAAACACAAAGAAACAAGGTACACACGAGGTACACACTCTTGAACTCCTGTGTGTGTGTGTGTGTGTGTGTGTGTGTGTGTGTGTGTGTGTGTGTGTGTGTGTGTGTGTACTCACCTAGATGAGGTTGCAGGGGTCGAGTCCGAGCTCCTGGCCCCCGCCTCTTCACTGATCGCTACTAGGTCACTCTCCCTGAACCCTGAGCTTTACCATACCTCTGCTTAAAGCTATGTATGGATCCTGCCTCCACTACATCGCTTCCCAAACTATTCCACTTACTGACTACTCTGTGGCTGAAGAAATACTTCCTAACATCCCTGTGATTCATCTGTGTCTTCAACTTCCAACTGTCCCCTTGTTACTGTGTCCAATCTCTGGAACAGCCTGTCTTTGTCCACCTTGTCAATTCCTCTCAGTATTCTGTATGTCGTTATCACGTCCCCCCTATCTCTCCTGTCCTCCAGTGTCGTCAGTTGATTTCCCTTAACCTCTCCTCGTAGGACATACCTCTTAGCTCTGGGACTAGTCTTGTTGCAAACCTTTGCACTTTCTCTAGTTTCTTTACGTGCTTGGCTAGGTGTGGGTTCCAAACTGGTGCCGCACACTCCAATATGGGCCTAACGTACACGGTGTACAGGGTCCTGAACGATTCCTTATTAAGATGTCGGAATGCTGTTCTGAGGTTTGCTAGGCCCCATATGCTGCAGCCGTTAATTTGGTTGATGTGCTCTTCAGGAGATGTGCCTGGTGTTATACTCACCCCAAGAACTTTTTCCTTGAGTGAGGTTTGTAGTCTCTGGCCCCCCCTAGACTGTACTCCGTCTGCGGTCTTCTTTGCCCTTTCCCCCAAATCTTCATGACTTTGCACTTGGTGGGATTGAACTCCAGGAGTCAATTGCTGGACCAGGTCTGCAGCCTGTCCAGATCCCTTTGCAGTTCTGCCTGGTCTTCGATCGAGTGAATTCTTCTCATCAACTTCACATCATCTGCAAACAGGGACACCTCAGAGTCTATTCCTTCCGTCATGTCGTTCACAAATACCAGAAACAGCACTGGTCCTAGGACTGACCCCTGTGGGACCCAGCTGGTCACAGGTGCCCCCTCTGACACCTCGCCACGTACCATGACTCGCTGCTGTCTTCCTGACAAGTGTGTGTGTGTGTGTGTGTGTGTGTGTGAACATACACATCAGTGGTGGTGCACTAACAGAGCCACGCTGTGTCCCATCATCTTTAAATATTTTGTAAAATACTTGTAAATTTGGCAGTAGCTGCAGTGCACGCGTCTGGTGCACACAGCCTCGTTCAACTAGCCTTGTGTACCCAGAGTGGTGGTGCACACAGCCTGGTGCACGCCACTATGGTGTGCACCATAGTGTGCACCATAGTGTGCACCAGCCATCACATGTCTTCCATAACAGTACCAGCCATCACATGTCTACAATAACAGTCCCAAACCATCACTTGTCTACCATAACAGTACCAGCCATCACATGTCTACAATAACAGTACCAGCCATCACTTGTCTACCATAACATTACCAGCCATCACTTGTCTACAATAGCAGTACCACCATCACTTGTCTACCAAAACGTACCACCCATCACATGTCAAAATAACAGTACCAGCCATCACATGTCAAACCATAACATTACCAGCCATCACATGTCTACAATAACAGTACCAGCCATCACTTTCTACCATAACAGTACCAGCCATCACATGTCTACAATAGCAGTCCCAAAGCCATCACTTGTCTACCATAACAGTACCAGCCATCACATGTCTACAATAACAGTACCAGCCATCACTTGTCTACCATAACAGTACCAGCCATCACATGTCTACAATAACAGTACCAGCCATCACTTGTCTACCAAAACAGTACCAGCCATCACATGTCTACCATAACAGTACCAGCACAACCTAACATCAAGTAACATTATAACCTGCACAAGCTAACATCAAGTAACATTATAACCTGCACAAGCTAACATCAATAACATTATAACCTGCACAAGCTAACATCAATAACATTATAACCTGCACAAGCTAACATCAAGTAACGTAACCTGCACAAGCTAACATCAAGTAACGTAACCTGCACAAGCTAACATCAAGTAACATTATAACCTGCACAAGCTAACATCAAGTAACATTATAACCTGCACAAGCTAACATCAAGTAACATTATAACCTGCACAAGCTAACATCAATAACATTATAACCTGCACAAGCTAACACCAAGTAACATTATAACCTGCACAAGCTAACACCAAGTAACATTATAACCTGCACAAGCTAACATCAATAACATTATAACCTGCACAAGCTAACACAAGAAACATTAAAACCTGCAAAAGGGCCTAACATCAATAACATTATAACCTGCAAAAGGGCTAACATAAAATAACATTATAACCTGCACAAGCTAACATCAAGCAACATTATAACCTGCACAAGCTAACATCAAGCAACATTATAACCTGCACAAGCTAACATCAAGCAACATTATAACCTGCACAAGCTAACACCAAGTAACATTATAACCTGCACAAGCTAACATCAAGTAACATTATAACCTGCACAAGCTAACATCAAGTAACATTATAACCTGCACAAGCTAACATCAAGTAACATTATAACCTGCACAAGCTAACATCAAGCAACATTATAACCTGCACAAGCTAACATCAAGTAACATTATAACCTGCACAAGCTAACATCAAGTAACATTATAACCTACACAAGCTAACACCAAGTAACATTATAACCTGCACAAGCTAACATCAAGCAACATTATAACCTGCACAAGCTAACATCAAGTAACGTAACCTGCACAAGCTAACATCAAGTAACATATACCTGCACAACCTAACATCAATAACATAATAACCTGCACAAGCTAACATCAAAAAACATTAAAAACCTGCACAAGCTAACATCAAGAAAACATTATAACCTGCACAACCTAACATCAATAACATTATAACCTGCACAAGCTAACATCAAGCAACATTATAAAAACCTGCACAACCTAACACCCAAAAACATTAAAAACCTGCACAAGCTAACATCAAGTAAAATTATAACCTGCACAACCTAACATCAAAAACATTTTTAACCTGCACAAGCTAACATCAATAACATTAAAACCCTGCACAAGCTAACATCAAGTAACATTATAACCTGCACAACCTAACATCAATAACATTATAACCTGCACAAGCTAACATCAAGCAACATTATAACCAGCACAACCTAACATCAATAACATTATAACCTGCACAAGCTAACATCAAGTAACATTATAACCTGTACAAGCTAACATCAAGCAACATTATAAACTGCACAAGCTAACATCAAGCAACATTATAACCTGCACAACCTAACATCAATAACATTATAACCTGCACAAGCTAACATCAAGTAACATTATAACCTGTGGAAATATAAACACAAATGCAGTATAATGTGATCCTTTATTGACAACGTTTCACCCACACAGTGGGCTTTTTCAAGTCACACACGAATCTACCTGGGGTTGGAAGGTACGAGAGTATTTATAGTCAGAACGTTGAAGTCAGGTGAAGAATGCTGCATCTGATGATCTACCGGGTGGGGTTATAGACTCTTGGGTAGCTTGGCAGGGGTATTGGACAAGTTGTAGACCTTCTGCAGTGTTCTTATGTGGGATAGCGATGAAGAAGTTTCTTGGCGAGTGGTTCAGCTATGTTAAGAAGCCATGTTCTGGTTGAAATTGTTGGTTAAGAGATAAACGATGATTCCAGGATTTTTCTGTATTGAGTGTTGTCTTCTGTGCTATAAGTCTTGATTTTTCTGTAGTTAATTAAATGGTTGTGTGAATTGCGATGTTGTACACAGGCATTCCTTGTATCGTCAGTCGTGCTTGCATATTGGTGTTCTGAAATACGTGTTTGGAGGTCTCTTGATGTTTCGCCCACATATAATTTGTTGCAGTCATTACAAGGGATTATGTATACCCCTGCAGAGGATGGAGGCTTGTCCTGTCTACTACTGGTGATGTCCTTGATGGTCGTGGTTGTGGAGGTAGATACTTGGAATGATGTTTTGGCAAAGATGTTGGAAACATGTTTGGCAATGGAGTTGGTAGATCATCAGATGCAGCATTCTTCACCTGACTTCAACGTTCTGACTATAAATACTCTCGTACCTTCCAACCCCAGGTAGATTCGTGTGTGACTTGAAAAAGCCCACTGTGTGGGTGAAACGTTGTCAATAAAGGATCACATTATACTGCATTTGTGTTTATATTTCCATTGTGTCGGTATTTTATACCACTTATTTCCATTATAACCTGTACAAGCTAACATCAAGCAACATTATAACCTGCACAAGCTAACATCAAGTAACATTATAACCTGCACAAGCTAACATCAAGTAACGTAACCTGCACAAGCTAACATCAAGTAACATTATAACCTGCACAAGCTAACATCAAGTAACATTATAACCTGCACAAGCCAACATCAAGTAACATTATAACCTGCACAAGCTAACATCAAGTAAAAGTAACCTGTACAAGCTACATCAAGTAAACATTATAACCTGCACAAGCTAACATCAAGTAACATTATAACCTGGGACAAGCTAACATCAAATAACATTATAACCTGCACAAGCTAACATCAAGTAACGTAACCTGCACAAGCTAACATCAAGTAACATTATAACCTGCACAAGCTAACATCAAGTAACATTATAACCTGCACAAGCTAACATCAAGTAACATTATAACCTGCACCCCTAACATCAAGTACCCTTATAACCTGCACAAGCTAACATTTAAGCAACATTATAACCTGCACAAGCTAACATCAAGTAACATTATAACCTGCACAAGCTAAAAATCAAGCCAACATTAAACCTGCACAACCTAAAATCAAGTAACATTTAACCTGCACAAGCTAACATCAAGTAACGTAACCTGCACAAGCTAACATCAAGTAACATTATAACCTGCACAAGGTAACATCAACTAACATTATAACCTGCACAAGCTAACATCAAGTAACATTATAACCTGCACCAGCTAACATCAAGTAACATTATAACCTGCACAAGCTAACATCAAGCAACATTATAACCTGCACAAGCTAACATCAATAAACATTATAACCTGCACAAGCTAACATCAAGTAACATTATAACCTGCACAAGCTAACATCAAGCAACATTATAACCTGCTCAAGGTAACATCAAGCAACATTATAACCTGCACAAGCTAACATCAAGTAACGTAACCTGCACAAGCTAACATCAAGTAATATTATAACCTGCACAAGGTAACATCAAGTAACATTATAACCTGCACAAGCTAACATCAAGTAACATTATAACCTGCACCAGCTAACATCAAGTAACATTATAACCTGCACAAGCTAACATCAAGCAACATTATAACCTGCACAAGCTAACATCAAGTAACATTATAACCTGCACAAGCTAACATCAAGTAACATTATAACCTGCACAAGCTAACATCAAGCAACATTATAACCCGCCCCAAGCTAACATCAAGTAAAAATTATAACCTGCACAAGCTAACATCAAGTAACATTATAACCTGCACAAGCTAACATCAAGCAACATTATAACCTGCACAAGCTGACATCAATAACATTATAACCTGCACAAGCTAACATCAATAACATTATAAACTGCACAAGCTAACATCAAGTAACATTATAACCTGCACAAGCTAACATCAATAACATTATAACCTGCACAAGCTAACATCAAGTAACATTATAACCTGCACAAGCTAACATCAAGTAACATTATAACCTGCACAAGCTAACATCAATAACATTATAACCTGCACAAGCTAACATCAAGTAACATTATAACCTGCCAAGCTAACATCAAGTAACATTATAACCTGCACAAGCAACATCCCAAAAACATTATAACCTGCACAAGCTAACATCAATAACATTATAACCTGCACAAGCTAACATCAATAACATTATAACCTGCACAAGCTAACATCAAGTAACATTATAACCTGCACAAGCTAACATCAAGTAACATTATAAAACCCGCACAAGCTAACATCAAGTAACATTATAACCTGCACAAGCTAACATCAAGTAACATTATAACCTGCACAAGCTAACATCAAGTAACATTATAACCTGCACAAGCTAACATCAATAACATTATAAACTGCACAAGCTAACATCAAGTAACATTATAACCTGCACAAGCTAACATCAAGTAACATTATAACCTGCACAAGCTAACATCAAGTAACTGCTGTCTTTGCGAGTCAACACATCAACAATAAAACTTTAAAGGTCACCACATGATGTAATTTCCGGTTATTACAAATAATCCAACAAAACTTGTGCTTACACACCCGGAACCCGTAAGTCGCTCCATCCATTTCAAACGAGGCATCAGTCATTGAAGACGATGTCGTTCACAATTGTTATAGATTGATGAAAGGAAAGTGCTAAACTCGTATGGGTCATGTAGCGCCTGTGGAATGGGGGGCATTCAAATTGGATCTAAGCAAGAGGAAGTTAAGTCGAATTCCTTGGACCAAGAGCCTCTCACCAGCATCAAGGCAAAATAATGTAAAAATAATACCTTACTGTTTTCGAGAACAGAAGTGGTAAAACGGCATCAATAAACTCCATTAAGAGGAGCGTAAATTTTCCTGTCTTCTAATATCATGTTCATTTTTCCCCTATAATTTACCTTGTCCATAATTACTATCACGTTTGCTTTGTCTGCTTCGTAAGGTGAAGTCCAGGATCTTTCCTTAATTCATGGTATAATTTAACAAATCTTTGATGACAATTGCAGAGGTCTGAGTCTTGCATTGTTAATACCGCCTGTCTGCGATTGTTTGCAATATATATATATATATATTATATATATATTTTATATATATACATATATATAATATATATATATATATATATATATTATATATATATATTATAAAATATATATATATAAAAATATATATATATATATATATATTATATATATATATTATATATATATATATTATATATATATATATATAAAAATATTATATAAAATTTATATATATATATAATATATAATATATATATATATAAATATATATATATATAATTATATATATATATATTAAAATATAAATATATATATATATTAATAAATTATATATATATAATATATATATATATATATAATATATAATATATATTTTAAATATTATATATAAATATAATATATATATATATATGCTGTAAAGAGTTATGAGATAGTGAGGCCAGGTTAGGGTGTGTCGAAGAGAGGGAGAATACTTCCTGGTAAAAGTAGGTCTTAGACAGGGATGTGTAATGTCACCATAGTTGTTTAATACATTTATAGATGGGGTTGTAAAAGAAGTAAATGCTAGGGTGTTCGGGAGAGGGGTGGGATTAAATTATGGGGAACTAAATATAAAAAGGGAATTGGCACAATTACTTTTTTGCTGATGATACTGTGCTTATGGAGATTCTAAAGAAAAGTTACAAAGGTTAGTGGACGAGTTTGGGAGTGTGTGTAAAGGAAGAAAGTTGAAAGTGAACATAAAAGAGTCAGATGATGAGGGTATCAAATGATTTAGATAAAGAAAAATTGGATATCAAATTGGAGAGTAGTATGGAAGAAGTGAATGTTTTCAGATAAATTTTGGGAGTTGATGTGTCAACGGATAGATTTATGAAGGATGAGGCTAATCATAGAACTGATGAAGGAAAAAAGGTGAGTGATGCATTGAGGTATATGTGGAGACAAAAAAACATTATCTATGGAGGCAAAAAAGGGAATGTATGAAAGTGCAGTGGTACCAACCCTTATATGGGTGTGAAGCTTGGGTTGTAAATGCTGCAGCGAGGAGGTGGTTGGAGGCAGTGGAGATGTCCTAAGGGCAATGTGTGGTGTAAATATTATGTAGAAAATTCGGAGTGTGGAAATTAGGAGAAGGTGTGGAGTTAATAAAAGTATTAGTCAGAGGGCTGAAGAGGGGTTGTTTTAGGTGGTTGGTTATTTAGAGAGAATTGATCAAAGTAGAATGACATGGGGAGTGTATAAATCTGTAGGGAAAGGAAGGCGGATAGGGGTCGTCCTCGAGAAGGCTGGAGGGGGTAAAGGAGTTTTGTGGGTAGGGGCTTGGGCTTCCACAAGCATGCGCGAGCGGTGTTAGACAGGAGGAATGGAGACGAAAGGTAATTTGGGACCTGACGAACTGTTGGAGTGTGAGCAGGGTAATATTTATGGGAAAAAATTCGGGAAACCGGTTATTTTCATAAAGCCGAACTTTAGTCCTGGAAATGGGAAGTACAAGCCTGCACTTTAAAGGAGGGGTTTAGGATATTGGCAGTTTGGAGGGGTATGTTGTATATCTTTATACGTATATGCTTCTAAAACTGTTGTATTTCTGGAGCACCTCTGCAAAAACAGTGATTATGTGTGAGTGAGGTGAAAGTGTTGAATGATGAAAGAAAGTATTTTCTTTTAGGGGAAATTTTTTTTCTTTTTGCTATCCATAAACTCGTACACAGGTACAACGATGGGGAGGTAAGGGGGGTTAAGTTGGGGTTTTGGGGAAGGAGTGGAAGGTGACTAGAGCGCCTCCCCCAACAAATCATATATATTGCTAGACAAAAACCTCTCCCCGAGGGTAGCTGGATGCGGTTGAGGGCAATGTTCTATTTTGGGAACTATTGGCCTGGGTGACTGCCACTCACCCAACCCAAATTACAATCCACCACACAACTGCCCATTTTGCCCAAAACCTACCCACCCACCCAATCTGGGCCCGGGCAACCCGCCAATCTGGGGA
>NW_026474326.1:0-10713 GCF_026875155.1 Cherax quadricarinatus
AAAGAAAAAAAAAATAGTAAAAAAAAAACAAAAAACCCTTAAAAACAAGTAAACCAAAGTTTAGGGGTGACGGCGTCGCCGCTTTCCATACGCGCCATTTTGCAAACTTATGCCTCTTATCTGGGAAAGTATAAAGGGAAAAATTTTTTTTTGGGGACAAAACAATCAGAAAAATAATCTTAACTTTTTCATAAGAAAAAATTTTTTTTTTTTTTTTTCGAATTTTTTTGCGACACCAGGAAACTTCGGTTTGGGGCCCTTCACAGTCAAAGGGTTAAGCACCCAAAGAGGACCTCGACATTGTGCCCAAAGATCACTCAAACGGACATACCCGTAGACTCTTGCACCGTCCCTTACGAAACAGCAACAAGGTAGCGATTCATTCCATCTGTGGAAAGTGCATGAAAAAATTTTCTCTTTGGGTTTTTAATGTCTGGTGGATTTTCCAAAGGCGCCTTGGACTGAGGATATAGGCAGTGGAAAATTGGGATTATCCCTAACCAGTTAAAATTCCCTAAATGCTTTGGAAATGAAGTTAGTACCTAAACACTTTGAATATTTTTTAGGAATGCCAAAAACAAAAATGAATTTTGTTAAAGCTTGAAAAAGTTTTAGTTTTAATACTACGCTGGAATTGCTTAGGATATCTGGTTCTTTATCCATAATCAAAAAAAATTGTTTTTCCAGATTTGACCTGGGTATGGCCCTACACAATCAAAATTTAAAATCGAAAAAAGGTCCTCCATCAGATTATAGGTTGGGGGGCGGGTTTAAGGAATTTCCATTTTCCCAACTTGCTGACTTTCTCGGAAACCCCTAAAAATGTTTCTTCACATTTTTTTTAAATTTTTGGGCCCAAATAAAATTTTTTTGTGATTTTACAGGTTTTTTGAAATTTCCTAAGTACCTCCAAATGAGGTTATGAGCTTATTTAATATTTGAGGTCTATCTTTTTGGAACACTACCTTTTAAACAATTGCCGGGCCCCTTCTCCTTACCAGTCTCAGGCAGATCAAATAACGTTTTTAATTTCATACTTGCTGGATGATCCAAAGAGGATTTACCCATGGCTCCCCAAAAAGCAAAATTTTAAAAAGGGCCCTTTCGTTGTTCCTCCGGGAAGGACAGTCCCTCGGGCAGGGGAAACAAACATTGGCAACCTGCAACCGGGAATAGAAGGGCTTATCGGGGTCGTTCATTGATTTCAGGCCCCGGTGTGCCTCATAAAAAAACGTGGTATCCGAGACGGGTCGTCCAAGAAAGTCAACATTCTTCCAGAAAAACCCTTTGGGATTTTTCCCGAGTTTTTTTTTATTTATTTTTTTTTTTAAATTTTTTACATACATACAGAGGTACAAAAAAATACAGATAAGAGCGCATCCCAAAGCCACTTTACTATGCAAGCTTTAGGGGCGGGCTTAAAATTAACAAAAAATTTAACAAAGCGAAGATAAAATCAGGATAAGACATTTTTAAAACGAAAACTTAAAATACAAATGAGTATTACAAAGACAGGTTTATAGGTTGCATGCATTCGTTCATTCAGGTAGTGTATTTAAAAAAAAAAAAATAACAAAGTTGGGTTTAACTTTGTGTGATATATTGTGTGTTAAAAATTTGGGGTAACATTTGGGAATTACAATTTATATGGTTCAGTTATTCAGTATTTATTTGGTTTTGAGGGGGAAAATGAATTTTGAAAAGAACTTATTTTATAAACAGGTATTTTTTTTTATATTTACAGGAATGAATTCCAGATTTTGGGGCCTTTTTAGGCACGATTTTTTGATAGGTGAGATGGAACGAGAACACAAAGAGTGATCTGTCCCTTTGTTTATGGTCATGTTTTTGTTAGGTTGCAAGGAGATGTTTGAGGGGGGGGTTAATTCAGAGTTAAGTGTTTTTGAGTAATAAGTGCAAAAAAATTAATATGGTGTTTGTATGGTGAGTGGGTTTGAGTGTTTTGAAATTGTGGAGTGGCGCCGTAGTGGAATTTGTTATCTTTCTAACTGAAACCTTTTGTTGGGTAATTTTTGGCTGAGATGGTTATTGTTGTTGACCCCATGCCAAATTCCTAGGGAAAAAGGGGGGGTAAATAAGAGAGTGATAAAGGGCCAGGAGGCTGCTGGGGAACTAGCCGTATCTTCGATAGTATGCCTACAGTCTTGGAAATTTTCTTAAAAATTTTTGTATTTGGTTAAATTTGAGTCATTATCGGGGTGGATTCAAAAATTTTTTCCCTCTGTTAGCTTTGTGATAGGTGATCCATTATCGTTATGTTAAGAGGTTCATCTGTAGCTCTGCTACCAAACTGAATGAAGTAGGTTTTGTCAATGTTTAGTGTATAGTTTGTTAGTCCCCCATCCAGGTAGATATTTTCTGTAATTCGGCATTTACAGTATTGACTAGCGTGACTGGGCTCGGGTGAGAGAAGACTATGTGGTGTCATCTGCAAAAAGTGTGGGTTTGAGTAATGCGAAGCATTTAGTAGGTCATTTATGTATAGGAGAAAGAGAAAGGGCCAAGGACACTTCCCTGTGGGACACCAACTGTAATTGGTTGTGCGGAAGAGCTTGCCCCTTTTGGGCGTACACATATTGGCTTCTGTTGCTGAGGTAAGACTTGAGGTAGTTGAGGGAGTGCCCTCTAATACCATAGTGTGACCAATTTTACGTGGAGCAATTTCATGGTCAACTGTATCAAAAGCTTTACGTAAGTCAATGAAGATCCCCAGTGGGACTTCTTTTTTCTCTTTTTGCAGTGTATATATGTTCTAGCATGTGTATAATAGCATCTTTAGTATTTTTTATTAGGCCTGAACCCAAAATTTGGCAGGGTTGAGAATGTTATGGAGATGAGGTAGGAGTAGATTCGTTTATGAATTAATTTTTCGAAGATTTTTGAGAGGGGGTGAAAATTGGATATTGGCCTATAGTTATTCAACTCTGTTTGATCTCCTCCTTTATGAATCGGGTGACCCTTGCTATTTTGAGAACTGTAGGGAAGGTGGAGGATTCAATGGATTTGTTAAAGAGTGTTGCAATGATTGGTGATATTACTTGTGATGCTTTTTTGTATATAAAGGGTGGTAAGGTATTTAAATCTCTGCCTTGTTTTTCAGTGCGTTGAAATAGGGAGACTTCGTATGGGTTAGTCGGAGCTAGGAAAGTGTGTTCGGGTAGTTGCCAGTGGGGTAGTCATTTGGGGGGTATCTGAGCTTGGGTTTATTATTGGCAAGGTTTTGGGCCTATAGTGGAGAAGAAATCTTTGAGTCTGTTTGCTGTTTCTGTTGGTGGGAGTTGGGGTTCATCTGATTTTGCAAATTTTATTCGCTATGTCGTAATATCTTTTTTTTTCCTAGAATTTCTGATAGGGTCTTCCAGGTCTTTTTTATATCACCTCGTAATTTGGGATAATCTGTTCTCATAATACAATTTTTTTTGCCCTTCTTATCAGGCTGGTTAGGATTGACGAGTAACGTTTTGTTTGGTCTCTGGTTATGTGACCCATTCTGTACTGTTTTTCATATCGGTGTTTTGTATTTATGGATTTGAGAATGCTGGGTGTTTAGCCAGGGACTGTTCAGTCTCTTAAGATAAATAAGATAAGATTTTGTTCGGATTTTTAAACCCCCGGGAGGGTTAGCCACCCAGGATAACCCAAGAAAGTCAGTGCGTCATCGAGGACTGTCTAACTTATTTCCATTGGGGTCCTTAATCTTGTCCCCCGGGATGCGACCCACACCAGTCGACTAACACCCAGTGCTTGTTATAAAGGTATTGGGTCTTTTTTTAGAAAATTATTAAAACATCGTCAATATCTGTATAGATTTCTAGCTCAGTGTGCCAGTCAATTTTTTGTTACTGCTGTTGTGAAGTTATTAATGGCTGCCTCATTGTGAAGTCTGAAGGTGACTTTTGTAGTGTCTTGGGTATTTTACCAAGAGTTGTTATGAGGAAAGTAGGGTAGTGATCTGTTGTATTATCTGTAATTATCCCTGTTTTTAAAAAGGGGGATATGGTGTTGGTCCGAGTGGTCAAGTAGGGAAACACTAGTCTCTGTAACTCTTGTAGGTTTTGTTACTGTTGGTAGCAACATGCAGTTACTCATTGTGTTTGTGAATTCAGAAAGTGTGGGTCCTGGTCTTGCAGGGGGAATTTATACTGAAGTCAACCTGAGAGTAGTAAGTGATTTTTGTTCATGCGTGCATCAGTTATCATACTTCCTAGGTTTTGACTAAATTGGCAAATGTTTGATTGTGGAATTCTGTAGTGTTTATCACTGTGAGAGGTTTTTTGTATGGACTAATATAAGTTGTGGTGAACAATAAAGTGGTAATCAAATAAATGAGCTTTGGAGTAAAAAAAGGCAGAATAGTGAACTTATTAACTTTAGCACCTGAGAATAGCACCTTGATTAGTTTAACAATTGCGAATATATGATCTAAGGTAGTTAAAATATAAAGCTAAAATAAAGGACAAAAAAATATATAAGGGACTACAATTAGGTAATGGTAAACAAGTTAAATGGACTGATAGTCACTATGAGATAATATTGGTTAGGAGTAAGATCTGATTTGTAATATTAAATAAGTTGAGCAGTTTAATGCACAATAAAAAGTAAATAAAAAATGAGGTTGTTGGTACTAGCAGCAAAAAATAGTTTTTTTACTTGCAAAAAAGTAATTGGGAAAAATACACTAATTGCACACACAATAAAAAAATGACTAAAAAAACAAGTAGTGGTAAACAAAATTAAATGGACAGGTAAGAACAATGAATAATGGGAATGTCTTGGTTATAATAAAGAAAAGTAAGATGGTAGACAGGTACAAAGGATAATATAAAGGTTGGAGTTGAATATACAAACTTGAAAAATTGGCAACAAAATGTTATGGGAAGTATAAAATAATGTTTAATGTACAAAAGTAAAATTGGGGTGGTAGTAATTTTGGTGTTTAATAAAATTTTAGTAAGTAATAATGATTACAAAAAAGTGAAAAAGTAATGTTTATTTCATTCAATATTGCACTGGTAGTTATTCTAGAGGGTTTTATGGCAGTAAAAAGGTAATTAAGAGTACTCTAAGATAGTAAATGTGGTTAAAAAACAGGTAAAGGTAATTAGACAAGGAAAGTTATTAAATGTCAAAAATGTTAAGAGTAAATTGAAATTATAGTAAGAATGATAATTATTAATTTTAGTAGGTAATATCAATTGATAGTATTTAAAAAAATATGAGGTAGTAATATGGAAAAGAGAAAGTAAACAATTCAGCTAATGTTTAAGCAAACAATAGTAAATAAGAAAATTACATAAGGTGACTTATGCTTACTAGTAAAATATCAACAAAATGAGGTAGTTGATTATTTAAATACTAAGAGATTGTACAATGAAATTTGAAAAATAATGGAGCAAAAATACACTACACTACGTAGGCTTTTAGTTGGACATTGTTTAGTTATTCTCTGTAAGATTATATCCCTGAGAAATCGTGATAGATCATTCTCGTTCATGATTGTGTACAGTTGACCTACATTTGTTTTCCTGACAAAAATTTTCCCCATCCCGTGTGAAGCATTGGTGTATTGTGTCATTATTCTCCCGCTTAAGTTTTCTGACTCTATACAGGAGGTTCTGACGTTTTTGGTAAGACACTCGTTTATGTATAAACCCCTTTCTTTACTTTAATAGATGCAATAATTAAGTCTTTTTTCCGTCATGTGAGTGGAATCTAAGCATAACACTTTTTCTACCAGGGATCCTAGTAACCTGGCTTCTTTTATTTCTGACTCTGGTACAATAACACTTGTTTGGTCCTTTATGATCTGCAGAGTAATTTCCCTTTACTGTTTGTTTGGTTCATATCACTGGGAAAAAGTGGACTGTTAACTATTACTGCTGCTCCGATAGTTTATCTTGTTCATTTTATCTTCTTGAGAGGCAAAGTAGTCACTGAATTGGTTATCTAAGTTTGTTCTTCCAGTCATTTACTGCTTCTTCAACCTTGTATTTAAGAATATTAAATTTTTTGGGTATGCTATCTATGACTGTTTGGATGGCTTGTCACAGTTAGTCATTCCTGGTGTTGATAACTTTTTTCAAGACTGAGGATTTTTTTCTCGAGTTGTGTCATCCTGGGGTCTTGTTTTGTTAGCGTCTCTCGAAGATTCATATTTTCAATATCTAAGTTGGAGATGCATGACTTTAGGGTATCTGGATCGTTGGTCATACCTGAGAGACTACTTGGTAGGTTGAATCCGGGGAAGAGAGGGGAGGATGGGCTGGTGGCAGCCATGTTTGTTGTTATTGTTGTGGTGTGGCCTTGAGTGGTGGAGAGTGGGGTGGTAGCTGGGCCGGCGTCCTCCTGGCTACACTTGTTGAATAGTTGATTTTTCGGCGTTTTCTTGCTGGCCTTGGTGCTGTTTCCTCTTAGATTGCGCCAACACCAGAGAAGAATTAATCATTATAGGTTCAGGACACGAACTAACAGTAGTAATGTTATTACCCAGTAATAACATTGCATCTTTCATGGAGAATCCTTTTGAGACACCTACAGTCAAGTACCCAGTGTAATATTTGCACTGTACATAAATTTTATGCAAAGGAACAGAATATATAGCTCCTCCAAATGCTTCCAATAAAACAGAGGAATTCAAAGAAGTATTATCTGAAAGGGGTAATATTCCCTTCTTACAAGTGAGCAATATGTTCCAGTATCTCTAAAGGTCTTTACTTTAGTTGTTTCTGAGTTTTCCTGAAGGGAAATAAGACTCTTGCAATAATAAGGGGCCATACCTATTTCTACTTCTCTCGGGGACATGTTACTAGGGATATTAGAGATTTTCCCAATGGGTTGGGGTTTATGGGGGCAGTTGGGATGGATGTGACCTACTTTGTTGCAGAGGAAGCAGACAACAGGCTTGCCCTTTACTCCCTGCTGACATTGCAAATGGTGTCGTTCTGGCTGGTGTCTCTCTGGATACTGTTGTCGAGATGCACCATGAGTAGTTTGCCTCTCCGCAGGTGGACCGTATGTTGAGAAGCGTGGCTCACCAGGTGACTTAGTTGGCTGACGTAGACGTTCTCCCTCCGGCTGGCACTTCATTCTCCAAGGTTGACGATCTCTGCTCATGCCAGGCTGTTGAAAAGAGAGACGGGACCGCTCAGACAAGGAGCGGTTAGTTTCGAAGGTATCAGCCAACCTGGTTGCCTCCAATGCAGTGGTTAAGTCACGATCCTGCAGAAAGACTCGAACCTCTGGTCCCACAGACTCCAGCAGGTTATCAATCAGAATAAGCTGCACCAGCTCCTCAAAGGAAAGAACACCACTTGCTTTATACCAGCTGGTAAAAGTTTTGGGTTTTTGCTGTCTCACAAAGTCCACTAGGGATTGACCAAGCTGCCACCTCCCTTAATTTAAAATTCTTGCGGTATTTGGCTGGGATACATGTATATGCCCCCAAACACTGTGGTCTTCACTACTTGATAATCAGAAAATTCAGCTTCATTTAATACTGACATAAATTCCTGTGCCTTACCCAATAATGCTGTATGAACCAACGATGCCCAATGCTGTTCCGGCCACCTCAAGGCTCGAGCCTGATTTTCGAAGCTTTCGAAAAATTGCTCTGGTTCGGCCTCATTGAAGCGGGGAACAAGCTGTACTGCTTTTTGTAAACTAAAATCATTACAGAATGCGAAAACTGCCTCCTTTCTCCTTCCCTATCAAATTCTTCCCTTGCGAATGCTCTCTGTTCCCTAGTTTGCTCAAGATTGATTTTTGCCAGCTCAAGTGCCAACGACTCTGATTCACCTTGAGACAACCCAGCTGCACTATACTGACCATTTTGCTCCGTAGGTGTATCTTCCTCCTGCGAGAACATAGGAGTTTTTGCCCTAGCTCCCGTAGAGGGAGGAGTCTGATGTGCCATTCTTCTTCTATAAGTTTGTCAGCAATCAGTGAACGCAGTTGCGCAGCTGTGAGAGTGCGTTTGTATGTAATGCCAATGGAACGAGCAATTTGCCAACAACGCTGTAGGGACAATTTAGGTAGGTTATGCAAAGTAATGCCGACACCAGACGTCTGACTCGTCTAGGTGGCATAAGTTATTCGCTATGCACAGTAAGATTGCAGGATACCCAACGTAACACGTTAATTTGCAGAACACGCTTAGCTATGCACAGTACGATTGCAGAATACGCATACAAGCAAAGCCAACTGCAAAATTCTCCACAACCGAACAGGCTAGTAACAACTGACACGCAAAATTTGTAAAGCAATGCCAGACAGCTACACTGTTCTAGAAGATTGACCGTAGCGAAGCGAGCACACCGAACAAGCTAGTAGCGAGCTGTTGAATGATCACACAATAGCAAGGCGATCATAAAGCAACTGACACGCAAAATTTGTAAAGCAATGCCAGACAGCAAGCTGCACAATGTTCCTGCTACGAGCTTCACCCTAAACTCAACCGTTTCTCTAAGTCCAGCTCCAGCTCTCGGACAGGCTACCCATATTACAACCCAGGATTCCAAATGGCCTGTTATCCCGGGTGTAATGGCAGCAAAATAAACACAGTAGAAAAAGTTTAGACTTATATTATCCTTCACCAATTTAGAACAGCAATATGTACACTATGTACAGTGATAAGTATAGTGCACTCCACGGTAAGCAAGGCAGAAATAGAAGCCACAAGATAGCAGACCGTGCTTCAACCAGCTCTAGAATGGGAATGACAAGGGCAGACAGGAGAGCGGTACCCACATAACCTCTGCGATTGCCAAAACCATCTTCTTATTGGCTAGAACCTGGTCACTAGTTGAATGACGGGGCCCCATCATCAACTCTTAGCAACCTGGTTCGCTGGTTGGGGGAGATAGCCTGTAAATGAGGTGTGTACATGCGGCGAATAAAGGTTACGTACTCTTTGCATGCCACATGTATCGTTCCAGTCACGGTATTGTGCCTTTTTTTTTTGTTATCTACCAACATATTACAACCACACATTTTTCAGAACTGGCAGCCTCGCCATGCATTACCACACTGTGTATGCCACTACGCATCTTAAATCTCTCAAAGCAGCCTTTGCTGGCCTTTAATTCACTAACATCAGCGCTTTTTATTCAGGCATTTTCTATTCGAGATTGGTATGCAACTGCCTTGCCTTTTCACAAATTATCGACTGCATAACACTGTCTCCTGTTAATTGTTTTTGGTTGATCCACTCTAACAACAAATTCTCAACATCTTCAAGTATTTGTGATCTCTTTTTGGTGAGCATATCTACCCCTTTCGCAACAACAGTTTCCTTGATTTCCTTTTTCTTAGACATGATGGAAGTGATTGTTGAATGGGGATTCCTGTACATCCTGCTGAGCTTGGCCACATGCACTCCACTTTCATATTTTCTGATGATTTCTTTCTTTAATTCTATCATGTTTCTCACCTTCTGCACCAAAGGGCTGGCACTAGAAGCTTTCTTTGGGCCATGATGGCTTATTATAACGAGATTGTTTGGTAGAGCTGAAAGCAGGGTGTAAAAGATACGTCTTCGGAGGTTCTTACTTTATTGTTAAGTCGTGGTGGGTACACAGGCTTGTGTGTTTGTGCCCATGGCCCGGGCAGGGCCATCCCACGAGAGAGAGTAGGGAGTACTTGTGTCTTGCTGCTAGGCTGCTGTGTTGAGTGAGAGCAAAGGCAAGGGCAGGCAGGCTGAAGTGGCAACACCTATAGGTGGCAGCACCAGCATGGTGCGAAAAATATGAACTAAGCTGGCAGACAGCATAGGCTGTCTGTGCAGACAGTACAGGCTGTCTACATAACCTCGGCCACCTACAGCACGTCGTCCCGACGCGACAATATGGTGGAAAAAGAAACTCGGTCTCTCTCTCGTAGGAACAGGGCACAGAACACAAAATAAAAACATATATATACATATGAACATGGAAAAAAAACTTCCTACAGGGAGGGAAGAAAAAAACATGTGGGGTGTGCTAAACATCGTGGTTCAAAGGCAGTGAGCATCGATGGGCATCACTGCACGCCTTCCTGCGTCTGGAACAGATACTGCAACACGGGAGGGCATTGCTGCGGCTGAACGTGACGTAAAAAGGTTACGGTCTCCTCTGGAACGGTGAAGCAGTCATCGTAGGAGTCGCTGCAGGTTTTCACTCAACCTGGGGCACGACATGCGGTGCCCCCGAGTGAGGCTCGACAAAACTCGGCAATTGGGCAGGACTTCTGGCAAGCGACTCAGGAGAAAAATTCTCGATGGGACTGTCGCTGGGCTGTCACTGCCGGCGAGGTGTGGAGCGAGTCGGGCAGAGACGACTGGGCGAAACATCTGGGAGTCGTAACATCATACACCAGACTGCAGTGAGAGAGCTAGCAGTCAAAGTGACATTTCTTTGTGCAGGCTGCTCACTGAAGCTTGTGACACGAGGCTGACACAGCGCCTGCCGACAGGGCTGACTGCGGCTTGACGAGTATCATCTTTCGACAGTTGGGTTATAGCAGAGGTTAGTCTAAGCGTCCCCCAGACTTGTTTTTTCTACATATAACTGCACTCTGACGGTCTGGAGGTGAAGTGAAAACAAATCTCGATGGGAATCGTAGCAGGTACGATTCTGCAGAACATCACGAGCGAAAGAGCATAAAGCTTTCTGTTCAAGAGGGCCGGTCCTCGGGGGACTGATTTGGCAACACTGGGCC
>NW_026474328.1:0-11109 GCF_026875155.1 Cherax quadricarinatus
GCCTATTTTATTCCCTAAAACAGACATAAAATTTAAAAATATCTGTTTTAAAACTGTCCTCTAAAACTGGATATAAATGGAAAAATTATATGAAAACAATTACCGATTCCGTAAATTTATCGATTTCTCTTCAGAGTCTGCGACTGATTGCTTCAAATAACTTTCCTTTATAATGTTGACGTATGAAGTCTGTGTATCGTTATAAATTCTACATGACAATGTGAAAACAGGCTTACCTGTGAGGAGTTTTAAAAGATGTCAGGGAAACTGACTAGAATTTAAAGTAACGTAAATAGGCGAGTCGTAGTCATTAAACACTGGTAAATTTAAGAGGGTGTTAAGTGACATAGTCAACATTACACTAATACAGACCACGAACTATGAACTTAACCCCAAAAACAGAGGTATAATGATAACTAGGCTCGAACTCACCTTCAAGTCGTGGTGAACTTCGCCTGCATACTCAGCTCGTTATTCTTATATCAACCAAAACACCCGTGACCCTTGCTGACGTCTTAAAACCACCACGTACAACAGAATATTTACTAGAGTCTTCGTGAGCGGGGAAGACCGATCATAGCAACAACATAACAGGGATCATAGCAACAATATGGAGAGCGAGCACAGGCAACACAAACCTGTCACCTTCACGTCAACACTACCAGCTGACTCACTGTTCTCAACACCTCATTACGAGTAAAAAATTTTCCCAACTAGCTGTTAAATCAGTAATTTTGCAAATGTATTGTAAAGCAAATGTATAATATACAAATAAATGCGTAATTAAATAAACAAATAAAAACAACACAAAACAAAACAGTTAGTAGAACTTTTGCCATCCTGTAAGTTTTGGTTTGCGATATTTGCATTATAATACATGTACATGCAAACAACCACTGTGAAAGGATAGTGAAATTCCCAAAACGCTTTCGTGACTTCTCATATTATTAAGGAACTATGATAATGTGATATGCATATTCTGATATCACCTGTTTACTGTGATCTTATTGTATATAAAATATATATATATATATATATATATAATATATTATATATATATATATATATAATATATATATATATTTTATATATATATATATATATATCTTTTAACTAATAGGAATATTTTATTACATATTATGGTACAGAAGATTTAAGAGATACATTTTTGATATAAAGGTGGCATATACGGAAACATGTTGTTACGTGTGAAATCACCTATTATAAGGCGAAAATCTCATCCAGCTCCTCAGAGCGGGGGCGTGTGCCCAAAATACAGCAGGCATTTACCCCTTTTGAACACCGCACTGAGCCGCGGGAAACCCAGCAACTAGTGCCCGGGGATCCTATTATATATTATATATATAAATATATATATAATATATATATTATATATATATATATATAATATTTAAAATTATATATAATATAATATATATAAACAGAAGTGGTTACTTTAGTAGTTTATATTTAGGTATGAATGTAGTTTTCCTAAGTTGTATATTTAGTGGTTTCGGGTTTGTTAAAATTCGGGTTAAATACATTAAGAATTATATTCAGGGGCAAGTGCCAAACCCATAAGGTCGTAACAAAAGCCGGGGCAATGGTAGGCAATTAGGTTTATCCAAAGAAAGAAGAGATTAATAACTCTTCACTATTATCAAGGTGAAAGGTAAATGTACTTACAAGATTGAAGGGCTGCAGTAGGCCTAAGTAGGCAAGTTTATTCGGGTTTATACACAAATATAGTTGCATAGATTACTAATACAGCAATATTTGTAGAGAACCTGGGATAACCCAAAAAAGTCAACAGAGTTACTTATTTCCATACTATGCTGGTTATTTTCAAACTCAAACTCTCATAAAATTTGAACCAGCCTAATATACGTTCTAGAATCGAGCACTATTTGACAGACTCTTCCACTCGTCTCAACCATTATTTTCACATATCCATTCTAAGTTGAATTTATCTAACTTAAAATCCGTGATTCGAGTTATTTCTGGTTAGATATCCTCAGCACCATTTCTGTGTAGATATCCTCAGCACCCTATTTGTATCTAGATATCCTCAGCACCCTATTTGTCTAGTATCCCAAACAGCCTATATCTATCTAGATATCCCCCAGCAGCCTATCTATATCTCCTTTGGTACCAAAACTTCACCTAGATCTCCACTCAAAAAGTTTTCTAAGAGAATGTAGATTCAAGACTTTTACTCAACTTCATATAAAAAAAATCTTATTTCAGGGATTAATGTTGTCATCCTCATCTTCCTCTAATGCATTTTTATCCACTATTAATAAGGAGACCAAACTGCGCCGCATAATCTGCATACATCTTTATATATAAAAATAAAGTATGTAAATAAACGTAATATAATTTCCATCCTAAACTTTGGAGATAAATTTTTCGTCAATAAAAAAGGCAGACTTTCCTTATTTTAAGTCCTAAAATTATGTGACATTTACCACAACAAATTTTTAAAAAAATTCTTCTTCTTTCAACAAACCGGCGTAATCCCACCGGGGCCCAGGGTGGCCCAAAAAGAAAAACAAAAGTTTCTCTTTTAAATTTAGTAATTTATACGGAGAAGGGGTTACTAGCCCCCTTGCTCCCGGCATTTTAGTCGCCTCTTACAACACGCATGCCATTATTAATAATCAAAAAGAAGCGCAAGCCACAAGGGCTATACAGCACAATATGCCATTAACCGCTTTTATTTAACATAATTAGAGGTTATCTCTCAGGTTATTACACTGAGTATAATGTAATCCCCAACTTAGGACTAAATATCCTTGACTCCTGAGATGCAATGTTAAGCAAGACTGGTGTAAACTATATCAGAACCTTTAATGGGAAAAAATTTAATTATACTTTTCGCCCAAATTTAGGCTTTTATTATGTGAAGGTGAAACGTCGTATAACAAAGATTTTTTCCTCCCACAAAAGTTTCTTTATTGAGAAACATTTTTAAGTTAGGTAAGATCGCGGTTCTATCCCCGCCCGTGGTATGGTTTTTAAACAGGGCAAGCGTTCCTGACGCGGGTTTAGTCATGTGATGACCTGCCTCTGGAGCTTTTGGTTATCTGACCCAGGCCTTCCACAGGCTTAATCCTCAACCCCTTTAAAATCTTGGTTATGATAACCATTTTTTTTTTTTGCTGCTCGTGTAGCTGACAGTTTTAAATGAAATCTACACAAACTTCTTGGGGCAGACTGGGGTTAAACTTGGCTGCTGACACTGATGTTGCTGGCCAGTGTTATCCTGTGTGTTAAACTTAGGTGTTGCTGACCACAATGTTATCCTGTGGTGCTGAAACTGATTTTTGCCCGATCACAAAGTTATCCTACGTGTTAAACTAGGTGTTGCTGACCAAATGTTATCCTGTGGTGCTGAAACTGATGTTGCTGAACACAATGTTATCCTGTGGTGCTGACGTTGGTGCTGCTGATCACAAATTCTGAGAACTCTGTGCAGTATTTCTTTTTCACTGCTAAACCCTTGGGACATACAACACCAAGGGGAATGAAGTCATGCAGATTCTATCAAAGGCAAGACCTGTTCCAATTCCCTGGATCAAGAGTTCCTTACCTGCATCAAGAACCTCCCTGAATTTAAGGGATTTTAAATGTATAAAATTTTATTTAAAGGCCATATTTATAATAAAAGGGGGGATGTTAATGTTGCAATTTTGTAAACTGTAGTGTAAGCGCGCTTCTGGCAAGACAGTGAGGGAGTGAATGATGGTGAAAGTTTTTCTTTTTCGGAACACCCTGCTTTGGTGGAGACGGCCAAATTGTGTTAATAAAAATAATAATAATAATAATAAAAATATCTTTATTTCTACAAGTAAAATGTACAAGGTATACAGATCTAGCTGACATCAATGATACATTACTATGTAGAAAGCCCTTGTTATGAAGAGCATTCGGGCAAATGAAGCCTTGTCACAGGATCCTTGTCAGGAGCAGGTGGTGGGGGACTCACACCCCCCGCACCCCCCCCAAACCGTAAAAGGGGACTCGCATCTCCCACAAAAGACTCTCAGAATGTTTCAAGGCACATGTTAAACACTCTTCAAACCCTGGGGAGGTTTTAATTATTTAGCAAAATTGGATACATCATAAGGTGCTTCTGCCCTATTCATGATAGTTGCATACTGAGAAGAAACACTATCTCTGTTTCCCTGTCATATTTAGTTACATAAAGTGGGTTTCATTCCTAGTGTAAAATCTGTCAGTCTTAGCTGGGGGACTTAGTAGGGCAATGAGGATCGTCAAGCATCCATTAAACTTTCCCTCCACCAGAGCTGGAGTACTAACACTTGGGATTAACCATTTCTCAGGATGGCTATCCCACACACAAGGTTTAATGGAATATGTATGAGGATATCTCCATCGTCACAGAGCGAGCAAAACAAATTGTACAAAAAAAGAGTGAGACGGGTGGGGAAAGATTACACGCTTAGGAAGTGTGAGGCAGCTGATGTTGACCTACGCCGCCCCGCCTCTACCGGAGCAATGAAGAACTTGGAACATATATACAGTGAGTAGGAGATATTAGTCGAAAGAATGAGATGGAATATTCGGAAATGAGTATTAGGATAATCCATGGAAGAAGAAGTGTAGTTGCAACTCCAGATCACGAGTGTAGTGGTGAGGTACCAACTGAGACAGGAATCACACATTCAACAATTATAACTGAATTGACACATGTTGCAACATCTGGGTATGTTATTGTAGACGTTTGTCCATCCAGTGTCTTTAAACAAACAAATTCAAGGACGTATGGGGAAGACAGTATAACATATACAAAAGAGAGAATCTATCCCCTCAGTCTTGGCTAGAGGGATTGATTGCATGTGACCCACAGCCAAATATTGACTTACCGTGGAAATCCTTACTAACCACTTTCACCCAGAACGAACGTTAACAAGTAACGAGCATCTATTTGCGACCTTGGATAAAATTCACTGCCTGGGCGAAACATCGTTAATAAAAGTTTCCTCCATATAACTGTATTAGTGTGACCTTACCAACGGAGTAGGCATCTCATAGTGTGACCTCTTCTCCAATGATACATTAAATAGAACTTCACTTCTTGAGCGCCGCGTTTATATTAGTCACTCCCCTCTCAGGTTACATTTTCTATGAGAATTTATCACAGAAAATTATACTAGACTCGTGTTATAAACTGCGACATACTCAAATGTGTCCATGTATCTAAGGTTTGACACTGAGTAGATTTAAGCTGATTCTCTTCATAGGGCAAAATTGAGTTCCTCTCAACTAAGTATAAATTGTGGAGCATGCTTGTGTCAGAAGCCAGACATAGATATGGTAAGATAGTGGATCAATGGAGTCAGAGTGCACATGCTTGGATTCCATCTCACATTGGTCTTCAGATGCATGATAGAACTGATAAAGTGGCCTAAGCTGTATGCCTTTCAAAGAAGGGATTAGATTACAATCTTGGCTTTCAGGTAGTAGTTTGAGAACAATAATACAAAAGAACTTCTAGCTGAATTTTATGGACTTAAGGCACAGGGCGATGACACTAGGAGTCCATCATCATCATTCTATCATGCAGGAGGAGCCGACATGTCTATGGTCATCCAACAAAATATGCAGACTCTTGGATGTCACTACCGCCCGGCACCGGCTGGTTACAAGTAACTGTGTTCAGTTAAATCACCACCACCAGAGATCGACCAAACGAAATGTGAAAACTTTGCAGATGGACAATTGTCACACATTGCGTCATTAATTACTGGAGTGTGATAAACTTAATGAATGTAGAAACAACTCACTCAAAGGTGTTCAAGAAATGGCTAAGTATTTTATCCACAGTGGGTAATATTGCAGACCATTCAGGAGAAATACCCTGACTTGCTAGCTGTAAATAAAGCAATTACCACGATATGTGGCATGTGAGTGTGTGTGTGTGTGTGTGGTGTGTGTGTGTGTGGGTTGTGTGGTTGGTGGTGTGAGGGTGTGTGTGTGTGTTGTGTGTGTGTGTGTGTGTGTGTGTGTGTGTGGGTAGGGTGTGGTTGTGGAGTGTGTGTGTGTGTGTGCGTGCGAGTGTGTGGGTGTGTGTGAGGGTTGTGTGAGGGTGTGTGTGTGTGTGTGTGTGTGTGGAGTGGTGTGGTGATGGTGTGTGTGTGTGAGTGCGTATGTTGTGTGTGTGGTGTGATGTGTGTGTGGTGTGAGTGTGTGTGGTGTGTGTGTGTGTGTGGTGTGAGTGCGTGTGTGTGTGTATGTGAGTGCGTGTGTGGTGTGTGTGTGCTTGTGTGGGTGAGTGTGTGCGTGTGGGTGTGTGTGGTGTGTGTGTGTGTGAGAGTGGTGATGTGGTGTGGGGTGTGTGTGTGTGGGTGTGTGTGAGGGTGTGTGTGAGGTTTTTGTGAGGGTGTGTGTGTGTTGGTCTTTGGAGTGTTGGTTGTGTGTGTGTGGGTGGGTGGGTGCGGTCCCATGTGGTATTGGCATATATTTTGTAACGGCTCGTGGTGCACGGACAATGTCCGTTTTGTCCCGTGCGTGCGGTTAAGTCCGTGTGATGCGTGCGTATTGCGTTGTGTAGCGGAATGGTCCGAGGCGGGTGCGGCCTCGTGTGTGTATGTCGCGCGCGCACTAGTGTGGGTTATGATCCACTTAATATTTGTATTTCTAACCATTACAAATTGTGACCAGTGTGGACGTATCATTGGTTCATTACTTTGTAATTTGTTCATGACTGTAACCATGTATAGGAGTGAAGCTGAATCATTACCTCGGTAACTTGCCATGATTAGTGACCAGACTACCTGGAGTTCATTAACCTTTGTAACTATTTCAGCTATCATACGTTGGGTCCCAGTCACTGGACCCATTGTCCCTTTGTAAATCTTTTGACTACGCCCACAGGAGGGTATGGGGTGCATAAAGATATTAAACTAAAGTGTGTGTGTGTGTGTGTGGTGTGTGTGTGTGTGGTGTGTGTTGTGTGTGTGTGTGTGTGTGTGTGTGTGTGTGTGTGTGTGTGTGTGGTGTGTGTGAATCCAACAATCAATATTGCACCCAATAACTCATTACAGTAGTGACCGGGTGTGGAAGTGTGGAATTGCTCATTAACTCTATAATATTGTTCATGATTGTAGCCAAAGTCTAAACCGTAAGTAACCATTCTACAATAATTCCATTACCTTTGTAACATGTGCTCTCATTACCTTTGTATCTAGTTCAGCTATCAAAACTTTGGGGGCCCAGTCCCCTGACCCCATTACGTACCTCTGTAATCGTAAATACCTTTGTACCTGTCATATTGTGACCCAGACTTACCTGAGTTCATTACCTTTGTAAAATTGTGAGTTCATTACCATTGTAAATTGTGAAGTTCATTACCTTTGTAAATTGTGATCATTACCTCCTGTAACTGGGGGGGGGCTCCAGCTATCAAAAACTTTGGAGAGTCCAGGTCCCTCCCTGGACTAATTAATGTCCCTCTGTAATCTTTGACTACCACCGCCCACGCGCGAGGATGGGTAATTGTGGGGGGCATAATAAACATATTAAACTAACTTAAACTATATACTACATTTTAGTAATTTTATTAGGGTCGAGGTACCCATCAATACAGTTACACGAACTAAGTGGACTACAGTTATCATCATAGTAACAAATTTGTAAATTACCCAAAGATAGCCCAAAAAGCTTATTATCCACTAGGGGCCCTTATAATAAATATATATACATTAGCAACCTCTGGCTATATACGGAATTAAAACTGGTTCCTGACAGTGTTCTGAATATTGAATTATCGAATATTGATCCAATTTTTTCCCATAGGAAATAAATAAATTGGATTAATTCGCTCCAGACTCCGTAAGTTCCACCTTCATAAACCATTTACCCGTAGCTTGATTCGCTAGCGCATTCAGCTCACACACAGAGGTCTGGGGTCGATCCCTGAAACGGGTGGAAACATTAAAAATATCTTTCATTTCTACAAGGAAAACAAATGGGGTTATACAAGTAAACAGGATCTTGCCTGCAGCAATGAAATACCTACTATATAGAAAGTCGCTTTTAGCTGAGCAATTTTCGGGCAAAAAGATTAGTTTTTGTCCCAGGATGCGACCGCAACACAAACCGATCCCGGTACCTATTTTACTGATGGTTGAACAGGAACACGTGTATCTTAAGGAAACACGTTTTCTAATGTATCCACCCTTACACGGGGATCGACCCCTTGGACCTATGGTTGTTGAGTGCGCTATCAATCAAGCTAACTGGATCTAGAGAGACACACGACTTGATAACCTATAAACATAGTGAAACACATTGATAATCCCTACACGAGAGTGAACTACTTTATGCACAGAGTGAAGCAGGACTCAGTACACTCACACCGGCCGCGGGGGCGTTGATCCCCGAATTAAACCTCCAGGTAACCTCCAGTACACAGAGACAACCGTGTCACAATAAAAAATCTGTTGCAGTACCCTATCGTGTTCTTCTCAGTGTGATTGGTGTCCCAGACTCACCTAGACGTCTTCATCATGTGGATTGGTTGTCCCAGACTCACCAGACGACTTCATCGTGTGATTGGTGACCCAGAACTCACCTAGACGTCTTCATCAGTGTGACGGTGTGTCCCACACTCACCTAGGACGTCCTTCATCAGTGTACTGGTTGTCCCAGACTCACCCTAGACGTCTTCTCAGTGTGATTTGGTGTCCCAGAACTCCCTAGACGTTCTCATCAGTGTGATTGGTGTCCCAGACTCACCTAGACGTCTTCAATCAGGTGTGGACTGGTGCCCCAGACTCACCTAACGCCTTCATCATGTGTGACCTGGTGTCCCAGACTCTCACCTAGACGTCTTCATCATGTGACTGTGTCCCCAGACTCACCTAGACGTCTCATCAGTGTGATTGGTTGTCCCAGACTCACCTAGACTCCTTCATCTCCATAGTGACTGTGTCTCAGACTCCACCTAGACGTCTTTCATCAGTGTGATGTGGTGCCCAGAACTCACCAGACTCTTCATCATGTGACTGGTGTCCCTCAGACTCACCTAGACGTCTACATCAGTGTGATTGGTGTCCCAGACTCCCCTAACGTCCATCCTCAGCAGTGTGTGACATGGTTCCCCAGACTCACCTAAGACGTCTTCATCAGTGTGATTGGTGGTCCCAGACTCACCTAGACGTCTCATCAGTGTGACTGGGTGTCCAGACTCACCTAGACGTCTTCATCAGTTTGTGACTGGTTGTCCCAGACTCACCTAGACGTCTTCATCAGTGTAGACTGGTGTCCCAGACGTTCACCTAGCCGTCTTTCAGTGTGACTGGTGTCCCAGACTCACCTAGACGTCTTCATCATTGTGGCTGGGCCCCAGACTCACCTAGAACGCCATGCAATCAGTGGGACTGGTGTCCCAGAACTCACTAGACTCTTCATCAGTGTGACTGGTGGTCCCAGACACACCTAGACGTCTTCAGTGTGACTGGTGTTTCCAACTCACCTGACGTCATCAGGGTGACTGGTGTCCCCAGACTCCACCTAGACGTTTTCATCAGTGTGACCTGTGTCCAGACTCCACATAAGACGTCTTTCATCATGTATTGGTGTCCCAGACTCACCTAGACGTCTCATGCAGTGTGACTTGGTGTCCCAGACTCACCTAGACGTCTTCATCAGTGTGATTGGGTCCAACTCACCTAGACGTCTCATTCAGTGTGGACTGTGTCCCCAGACTCACCAGACGTCTTCATCAGTTTGTGACTGGGTGCCCCAGACTCACCTAGACGTCTTCATCATGTGACTGGTGTCCCCAGACCTCATCACCTAGACGTCTTCATCAGTGGTGACTGTGTCCAGACCACCTAGACGTCTCATCAGTGTGACTGGTGTCCGCAGACTCAACCTAGACGTCTTCATCATGTGACTGGTGTCCCCAGACCCACCTAGACGTCCATCAGTGTGACTGGTGTCCCAGACTAACCTAGACGTCTCATTCATCAGTGTGACTGGTGTCCCAGACTCACCTTAGACGTCCATCAGGGTGACTGGGGTCCCCCAGACTCACCAAGACGTCTTCATCAGTGTGACTGGTGTCCCAGACTCACCTAGACCGTCCATCAGTGTGACTGTGTCCCAGACTCAACTAGACGTCTTCCTCATGTGACTGGTGTCCCAGACTCACCTAGACGTCCATCAGTGTGACTGGTGTCCCAGACTCACCTAGACGTCTCCATCAGCGGGACTGGTGTCCCAGACTCACCTAGACGTCTTCATCAAGTGTGACTGGTGTCCCAGACTCACCTAGACGTCCATCAGTGTGACGGTGTCCCCAGACTCACCTAGACTCTCATCAGTGTGACTGGTGTCCCAGACTCACCTAGACTCCACCAGTAAATGACTGGTGTCCCAACTCCACCTAGACGTCTCATCAGTGTAGACTGGTGTCCCCAGACGCACCTAGGAACGTCCATCATGTGACTGGTGTCCCGACTCACCAAGACTCTTCATCAGTGTGACTGGTGTCCCAGACTCACCTAGACGTCCATCAGTATGACTGGTGTCCCATAACTCACCTAACGTCTTCATCAGTGTGACTGGTGTCCCCAACTCACCTAGACGTCCATCATGTGTGACTGGTTTCCCAGACTCACCTAGACGTCATCATCAGTGTGATGGTGTCCCCAGACTCACCTTGACCGTCTCAATCAGTTGACTGGTGTCCCAGACTCACCAGACGTCCATCAGTGTGACTGGTGTCCAGACCCACCTAGACGGCCTTCATCAGATGTGACTGGTGGTCCCAGACTATCACCTAGACGTCTTCATCAGTGTGACAGGGTCCCAGTACTCACTTGGCCGACAGTGCTAACCTCCAGCAGGAATGTTGTTCACACCCAATACAGTGCCAATCAACAGCAACCAAAACGCGCCCTGTGGATAAGAAGACTTTTAGTGTAATGAATTAGAACATGGCCAACCCTTGGCATTTGATTTTTGAAGACAGTTTCGCCACCCAAGACGTTTTTTTCAATTCAATACATTTGAATGCCCAGTCCATTGCTCCCTTCTCTTAACGTAACGTATACAGTTGATGATGAGGCTGTCAGT
>NW_026474329.1:0-10000 GCF_026875155.1 Cherax quadricarinatus
ACACTAACAGGAACAACATAAAATGAAAAAATTAACATAACAACACAAAAAGGAACAACACTAACATAAAAACTACAAAAAACAACACTAACAGGACAAACAAAAGGAAAAAACTAACGGGAACAAAAAACGGGGAAAAACCAAAATGAACAACACAACGGGAACAAAACTAACAGAAACAACACTAACAGAAAAAACACTACAGGAACAACATAACTGAACAACACAACAGGAAAAACAACCTAACATGAAAAACATTAACAGGAAAACACAAACGGAAACAACACTAACCCCAAAACAACATAACAGGAACAACATTGACAGGAAAAAATACTCCCAAGAACAACATTGCATAACAACACTGCTATGAACAACACTGCATAAAAAATACTGCCTTGAACAACACGCCACGAAAAAAACACTAAATGAAAGTAGGCCACTAAAAAAATTCCTGGGTCAGTCCTGCAGTGATAAGGAAATGTAAAGTTTTTAACACAACTTCCTCTCAGTTTTTACACGGAGGGGATCCAGCGATTTTCCCAGTAATGATAAATTAGTAGAACGGACGATAATAAACGTGCACGATTAGGGTCAAAGGACATGGTCCTTAAGGCAAATAATTTTTTAAAAAAAAAAAAACCAAAAACCCCAGGCCTGATGAACTGTATGCAAGGGGTTTTTAAGGAATTAAAGGGAGTACCACACCTTTTGGTAATTTTTTTAAAAAATTTCCCAAAACGGGGATGGGCCAGATAAGTGGAAAATGGAAATGTGATACCTATTTTCAAAAAAAGGGACAGGTCCTTATTCGAACTAAGACCCCCCATAGTGGAAAATAATAATTGCCGAGCAGTTCGTAGCCACCTTGAAAAGCATAAATTAATCAACAAATCTCAGCATGGTTTTACAAAGGGGCTTTTCCTGCCTTACGAAATTATTAACTTTTTTTCACTAAGGTTTTTGGGAGGAGGTAGATCATGGTAATGAATATGATATTGTGTATATGGACTTCAGTAAGGTTTTTGGACAGGGTCCCACATCAGAGACTACTGAGGAAAATTAAAACACATGGAATAGGAGGAGAATTTTTTTCCTGGATGGGGGCATGGTTGACAAATAGGCAGCAGAGAGTTTGCATAAATGGGGAGAAATCAGAGGGGGGAAGCGTTACGAGCGGTGTTCCACAGGGTCAGTGTTGGGCCCCCTGCTGTTCACAATCTACATAAACGACATAGATGAGGGCATAAAGAGCGGACATCGGCAAGTTTGCCGATGACACCAAAATAGGCCGTCGAATTCATTCTGACGAGACATTCGAGCACTCCAGGAAGATTTGAATAGACTGATGCAGTGGTCGGAGAAGTGGCAGATGCTTTTAAATATAGACAAATGCAAAGTTCTAAATGTTGGACAGGACAATAACCATGCCACATATAAACTAAATAATTTTAGATCTTAAATATTACGGATTGCGAAAAAGATTTAGAGTTCTGGTTAGCAGTAATCTGAAACCAAGACAACAGTGCATAAGTGTTCGCAATAAAGCTAATAGAATCATTGGCTTCATATCAAGAAGCATAAATAATAGAGTCCTCAGGTTGTTCTTCAACTCTATACATCCTTGGTTAGGCCTCATTTAGATTATGCTGCACAGTTTGGTCACCGATTTCAGGATGGATATAAATTTCTCTGGAAAATGTACAAAGGAGGATGACAAAGTTGATCCCATGTATCAGAAACCTTCCCTATGAGGATAGACTAAGGGCCCTGAATCTGGACTCTCTAGAAAGACGTAGAATTAGGGATGATATGATTGAGGTGTATAAATGGAAGACAGGGAATAAATAAAGGGGGTGTAAATAGTGTGCTGAAAATATCTAGCCTAGACAGGACTCGCAGCAATGGTTTTAAGTTGGAAAAATTCAGATTCAGGAAGGATATAGGAAAGTACTGGTTTGGTAATAGAGTTGTGGATGAGTGGAACAAACTCCCGAGTACAGTTATAGAGGCCACAACGTTGTGTAGCTTTAAAAATAGGTTGGATAAATACATGAGTGGATGTGGGTGGGACCTGATAGCTTGTGCTACCAGGTCGGTTGCCGTGTTCCTCCCTTAAGTCAATGTGACCTGACCTGACTAGGTTGGGTGCATTGGCTTAAGCCGGTAGGAGACTTGAACCTGCCTCGCATGGGCCAGTAGGCCTTCTGCAGTGTTCCTTCGTTCTTATGTTCTTATGTTCTTATGAACAATACTGCCATGAACAACACTGCCATGAACAACACTAACAGGAACAAAACTGCCACGAACAACACTGCCATGAACAACACTGCCATGAACAACACTGACATAAACAATACTACCATGAACAACACTGCTATGAACAACACTGACATGAACAACACTGACATGAACAACACTGACATGAACAACACTGCCATGAACAATACTGACATGAACAACAATGACATGAACAACACTGCCATGAACAACACTGCCACGAACAACACTGACATGAACAACACTGACATGAACAACACTGCCATGAACAACACTGCCACGAACAACACTGACATGAACAAAACTGACATGAACAAACACTGATATGAACAACACTAACATGAACAACACAACGGGAAAACAATACAAAACAGAACAAACAGGCCATGAACAACACTGCCATGAACAACACGGGGTATAAAAAATTAACTCTGGTGACTGAAGACAAAACAAAAACACAGACAAGATTCTTTAGTTATTTTAATTACTCATAAAATTGTTTTTTCCAGGGGTTGATTCATAGCTCCTGGACCCGCTTCATAACTTTTTTTAACCGGTTTTGTTGATTTTGGGCCTACAGGGACAGATCATATTTATTATTGAAGCTGTGTACATTGTTTGCTTCCACCAGCACTATCACTTGATCTAGTACAGTGCACTTACTACTACTACTTGACCTAGTACAGTGCACTTACCACCACCACTTGACCTGGACAGTCCACTTACCACCACCGACTGAACAAATACAGTCCACTTACCACCACCACTGACTTAGTACAGTCCATTTTTACCACCACCACTTGACTTAGTAAGTCCACTTACCACCACCACTTGACTTAGTACAGTCCCCTTACCACCACCACTTGACTTATTACAGTCCACTTACCACCACCACTTGACTTAGTAAGTCCACTTACCACCACCACTTGACTTAGTACAGTCCACTTACCACCACCACTTGACTTAGTAAGTCCACTTACCACCACCACTTGATTTTAGTAAGCCCCTTTAAACCACCACCACTTGACCTGGTACAGTCCACTTACCACCACCGACTGAACTAGTACAGTCCACTTACCACCACCACTTGACTTATTACAGTCCACTTACCACCACCACTTGACTTAGTAAGTCCACTTACCACCACCACTTGACTTAGTACAGTCCACTTACCACCACCACTTGACTTAGTAAGTCCACTTACCACCACCACTTGACTTAGTAAGTCCACTTACCACCACCACTTGACCTGGTACAGTCCACTTACCACCACCGACTGAACTAGTACAGTCCACTTACCACCACCACTTGACTTATTACAGTCCACTTACCACCACCACTTGACTTAGTAAGTCCACTTACCACCACCACTTGACTTAGTACAGTCCCCTTACCACCACCACTTGACTTATTACAGTCCACTTACCACCACCACTTGACTTCGTACAGTCCACTTACCACCACCACTTTGACCTAGTAACGTCCCACTTACCACCACCACTTGACCTAGTACAGTCCACTTACCACAACCACTTGACCTCGTACAGCCCACTTACCACCACCACTTGACCTAGTACAGTCCACTTACCACCACGACTTGACCTATACTGTTCACTTACCAAAACCCACTTTGACCTCGTACAGCCCACTTACCATCACCACCACTTGCCCTAGTACAGCCCCACTTCCCACCACCACTTGGCTTAGTACAGTCCACTTACCTACACCTTAGAGTAGCATTTGGACACCATATAATGGAATCGTTCAGGACTCTGTACACCGTGAATGTCAGGCCAATGACAATAAATGGTATAAAATACCGACAATATGGAAACATAAACACATATGCAGTTTAATGTGATCCTTTATTGACAACGTTTCACACCACACGTGGGCTTTTTCAAGTCACAAACAGATCTACATAATCCCTTGTAATGACTGCAACAAATTATACGTGGGCGAAACATCAAGAGACCTCCAAACACGTATTTCAGAACACCAATACGCAAGCAGCACTGACGATACAAGGAATGCCTGTGTACAACATCGCAATTCACACAACCTTTTAAATTTAACTACAGAAACTCAAGACACATCGCCACAGAAGACAAAAACTCAATACCGAAGAATCCTGGAATTATCGCTTTTTCTCTATAACCAACAATTTCAACCAGAACAACGGCTTCTATAACTTTAGCTGAACCACTCGCCAAGAAACTTCTTCATCGCTATCCAGAAACATAGAACACTGCAAAAGGTCTACTCACAACTTGTCCAATACCCCTGCCAAGCAAACCCAAAGACTAAAAAACCCCACCAGGTTGATCATCAGATGCAGCATTCTCCACCTGACCTCAACATTCTGAGCCTGACTATAAATGCTCCCGTACCTTCCCCCCCAAAGATAGATCTGTTTGTGACTTGAAAAAGCCCACTGTGTGGGTGAAACGTTGTCAAAAAGGGATCACTTTAAAACTGCATATGTGTTTATGTTTCCATGTCAGGCTAATATTAGAGTATACACCGGTCAAGCACGTCGTGAAATAGGATATAGTGCAAATATTTGCAATTAGTTGAGTACACACACACACACACACACACACACACACACACGCACATACACACACCAAAACGTGGGGGCACAAGGCTCCGAGAACCTTAGTGTTTTAAGGCTGCAGTAACTGCTAGCATAATCATGGTAGTAACAACGTCAGTGAACAATACTACGAGTGATAACTAAAGTTATTAGTTTAAAAAAAAAGTCGAGAGGAAGCCTGAAATCATTAATATTTCAAAGTGCCAAACCGTTAGTGGCTAGTAGGCACTGTTGCCACACAGATTAATGAGAGGGAAAACGTTAATAAGCAAAGGAGAA
Organism: Cherax quadricarinatus; assembly: GCF_026875155.1. Taxonomy (NCBI): domain Eukaryota; kingdom Metazoa; phylum Arthropoda; class Malacostraca; order Decapoda; family Parastacidae; genus Cherax; species Cherax quadricarinatus. Next base: position 5,153 of record NW_026474329.1, read on the forward strand.
AGGAAAAATAAAACTATAATAAGGGAAAGTGGTAGAGTAGGCCTGTTGAAGCAGTGACGTCACAAACCAGTGGCGTGCATTTTTCAATAAAGTGAAGCGTATATAATGTGAAGTGTATACTATCATAATGAAATGTGAATCACGTGAGGAACGCGGGATGTATGAGCATATATGGTATAAACATCACGGGTGAAGGATCTCCAAAATAGGGGAAGAAGGCCTATGTACACGACTACGTCATCAGCATCTGGCAACCTGTCACCGGCACCGCTGCAGCGCAAGTATTGCTCACCTATTGTGATTGAAATTTTTCAGTTTCCTGGTCTCTGCATCACTGTTAGATACTGGTCACTCACTCCTGCAAGCTATTACCAAAATTAGGGTAGAAATAGCATAGATAAGGTGAAGATAATGTTGGACCAGAGTGTGAGGTATAGAGCAGAATAGCGAGGGGTAACATAGGGGTAACGTAGTATTACTACCGAGTTATTAACTGTATGAATACTTAGGAAGCTAGGAAGTCCTCTCTAAATGTGAGAAAGGGAATAGGATAATAACCAGCAGTAACTGATACTTAAATCCAGAAAGGGCAATAAGTGGAGAGAGTAGCATTACTAGGAAGCCCAACTGGGACTAAATAGAGCCTACACGACAGAGAGGCATAACAGATCTTTCAACCATAACAACCCCTCCTCTACCCCCAAAACCATCTCTCCCTCACACACATACACACACACCCCACACAAACACACAAGGGGTAGACCTTATAGAAGCTTTGGACCCTAGTACCAATTTCCGCCAAACACACGAACACACACGCACACATACGCACACATATATCACATACACACACCTCTACGAGGCATTACACACACACAACACACACACACAAAACACACACACCAAACATACATACATACACATAAACACACCACCCTTACTAGGCGAGTACACACACACACGCACATATACACACACACACACATACACACACACACACACACATACACACCACACATACACACACACGCACACAAAACACACACTCGTAAGGCCCCCCATTTATCAAGCGATCACTCTACCCTCAGCCTTCTTCCCCTCCCCTCCCCTTCTAACCCCAAACCACACAAACATAAAAACACCTCCCCGCTTCAAAGGGGTCACTCATTCTTCTCTCCCCCTCCCCCTCCCCCCCCTCCCCTTCACCCTCCCCCCTCCCCCTCCCCCTCCCCCCTCCCCCTTAATCCCATCCCTCTCTCTCCCACACATGCACACACACATTCACAAGCACACATACACAAGCATATATCACTTAACACAAACACGTATTTCCCCCTCCCCTAACTACCTCTCCCCCTCCCCCCTAGCCACCAAACCCCCCCCCCAAAAACCATCTAACCCCTCCCCCAAACCATCTAACCCCCTCCCCCAACCACCTCTCCCCCTCCAATAACCATCCTCCCCCTCCCCCTAAGCATCTCTACCCTTCCTTCTGTGGTGCAAGGGGCAACCTAGAACTAGGATGAGAACAAAGGGCCCGAAGGACGAATCTTGGAGGGAGGACTGGGAGGCAGAGCTCAAAAAAAGGAAGGAAGACTGGGGAAGGAGGCTAGATGAGCTTGCAAGGAAGATGGAGGAGAGGTTAGCAGCAGAATGCAGAAGGTGGGAGCAACATGCCACAGTAGCAGAAGCCAAGATACAGAGATTAGAAGAAAAGCTGAGACATCTGAAACAGCACAGAGACAAAGATATTACAGAAGTAGCATCGGCAATGGCTACATCAAACACAGACAACAGGTCTGAAGGAAGCATGGAAGCTAAACTGTATGCAGAGGTCCTGTCAAACCCACATGGGGCCAAAACAAAGACAGGGAGCACACTAGGACGGAATGAGAGGTTGGAAGACATTGAAGGAACTAGGACATGTGCAGGGACCTTACCAGACACTTGTGGGGCCCCGGGAAAAGGGGAGCAGGAAGGCAAACCAAAAGAGCATAGGGGCCCACAGCTAGGGGAAGGGGCTGAAGGAAGGAACACTCCACGGGAAGGAACTAAAACACCTCAGAGGATGCAATGGGAGTCACAGTGGGAGGTGGAAAGGGAGAGATCAGTTTTTGTCTATGGGCTAGACGAAGCTGAAGGGGAAACTTATGATGAAAGAAAGCAGGAGGATAAAAAAGCAATTGAAGGTATCATGAAGGTGACAGGCGAGGGAGACATGACCCAGGTGGCAAATTTTTGAGGAATCAGGTGGTTCACAAAGAAAAGGAATCGGCATTTCAAAGTAATTTTCAAGGCAGAATCAACTCGAACCATGATCCTGCAGGAGAAAGCACGGCTGAGAGGCAAACAGAAGTTCATGAGTGTGTACGTCGATCGAGACAGAACACAGGAGGAAAGGATGATACTGAAAGAGAGAGTGCAAAAACGAAAGGAGGAATGGGAGGAAATGAAAAAGGAGAGCAGAATCACCCAGGAACAGTGGAAGGACAAGCACCCCCCCCCAAAAACACCTGCAGCAGGAAATCCAGCCACGACACCCCCAAGGCAACTGAACAATCCAAACCAACTATCCAAAACAACCGATCCCCTCCTGTTCCCCCCCCCGCACCCCACGAAACCCTACCCCTACAGCAAAACCCCCCATGGGAGCTCTTCCCCACCTCCACTGCAACCCCCACAGGCCCCCCCACCAGGGCTCCTGCTCTCCCAACCCCAGTATTCCCCCAGGACCACAGTTACAGTATTAGAACAGAAGTTGAAGGTTTGGTACACAAATGCGGATGGATTAACGAATAAATATGAGGAATGGCAAGAAAGAATCAATGAGAAGTCCCCAGACATCATAGCAGTAACAGAAACAAAACTCACGGAGACAATAACAGATGCAATCTTCCCACCAGGATACCAGATCATGAGGAAAGATAGAAGGGGCAGAGGAGGAGGAGGAGGGGTTTCTCTGGAAATTCGAGAAAATGGGAGGCATAGACGAGACAGAAGAAAGGGACTACATAGTAGGTACACTTCAGTCTGGGGAGCACAAGGTGGTCATTGCAGTGATGTATAATCCACCACAGAACTGCAGGTGGCCAAGAAGAGAGCAACAGAGCAATGGTGGACACACTTGCTGAGGTGGCAAGAACAGCTCACTCCTGCAGAGCAAAGTTGCTGGTTATGGGGTATTTCAACCACAGGGAGATTGATTGGGAAAACCTGGAGCCACATTGGGGTCCCGAAACATGGAGAGCCAAGATGTTGGATGTGGTGCTGGAAAACCTCATGCACCAACATGTTAAGGACACTACCAGAGTGAGAAGGGAGGATGAACCAGCAAGATTGGACCCTTTTGTTCACCCTGGGCAGTTCATACATTGAGGACATCACATATGAGAGTCCCCCTAGGAGGAGTGACCACGTGGTTCTGTCTTGAATAATAGTAGAGTTGCAAGTGGAGAGAGTAACAGGAGTTGAATGGGAAAAGCCAGACAATAAAAGAGGGGATTACATAGGGTTGAGGAACTTCCTGCAGGAGGTTCCGTGGGACAGAGAACTGCAGGAAAGCCAGTAAATGAAATGATGGAATATGTAACAACAAATGCAAGGAGGCAGTGGAAAGGTTTTTTCCCAAGGGCAACAGAAAAAATGGGAAGACCAGAACGAGCCCCTGGTTTACCCGACGGTGTAAGGAGGAAAAAACAAAGTGCAATAGAGAATGGAAAACGTACAGAAGGCAGAGAACACATGAAAATAGGGAATTAGTCTCAGAGCCCGGAACGATAAAGCACAGGTAAGGAGGGAGGACCAGCGACAGTATGAAAATAACATAGCATCGAAAATCAAGACTGCCTGAAACTGTTGATAGCCACATCAGGAGGAAGACAACAGTCAAAGACCAGGTGATCAACTGAGGACAAAAAGGGGGAGAGCTCACAAGAAATGATCAGGAGGGATGTGAGGAGCTAAAACAGGAGATTTAAGGAAGTTTTTACAGTAGAGACAGGAAGGGCTCTGAGAAGACAGCACAGAAGGGAACATCAAGAGGGAATATACCAACAAGTGCTGGATGTCATTCGAACAACCGAGGAGGAGGTGCAGAAAACTGCTAAGTGACCTTGATACCTCAAAGGCGATGGGACCGGGCATCTACCCCTGGGTCCTTAGAGAAGGAGGGAGAGATGCTGTGCATGCCCTAAACCACAATCTCCAACACATCCCTTGAAACTGGGCAACTACCAGAGAAACGGAAGACAGCAAATGTAGTCCCCATATTTAAGAAAGGAAACAGAAATGAGGCACTAACTACAGACCTGTGTCTCTGAATGTTTTTGTGTGCCCAAAATCATGGAGAAGATTATCAGGAGAAGAGCGGTGGAACACCTGGAACGGAAACAAGATTATAAATGAAAACCAGCATGGGGTTTATGGAAGGCAAAACCTGTGTCACAAAACCTTTCTGGAGTTTTATGACAAGATAACAGAAGTAAGACACGAGAGATAGGGGTAGGTTGATTGCATTCTCCTGGACTGCAGGAAGGCCTTTGACACAGTTCCCAAGAAGAGATTATGTAGAAGCTGGAGGATCAGGCGCATAAACAGGGAGGAAAACTGCAATGGATCAGGGAATACCTGACAGGAGGCAACAACGAGTCTGGTACGTGAAGAGGTATCACAGTGGGCGCCTGTGAACGAGCGGGGTCCCCCAGGGGTCGTTCTAGGACCCGTGCTATTTTTGATATATGCGAAAGACATGATGGAAGGAAAAAGACTCTGAAGTGTCCCTATTCACAGATGATGTGAAGCTGATGAGAAGAATTAAATCGGATGAGGGTGAGGCAGGGCTGGGAAAGA
>NW_026474330.1:0-10826 GCF_026875155.1 Cherax quadricarinatus
GGTTTTCCAAATCACAAAAAGGGAAAGACCGTACAGTGTCCCATAAATTTGGAAAATGGTATCAGCCCACTTTGTTTGCCAAATGCCATCAAAATACCTAAAGAAACCCTGGAGGTGTTTGGGGGGTCAACACTCTGCGCCCCCGCGTGGATCGGGTTTTAAAAAAACCGGCTGCAACTGTGGCCACTACAACTGATGTACAAACCACAGCCTGGTTGGTGAGGAAACTGCTTTAGGTACCTGTCCAGTTTCCCTCTAAACCCTTTGACTGTTTTGGTCGTATTATATATTCTTACGAGAAAGTGTTTCAGAAACGTATTAATACACATAAATTTTCTAGCGGCTTAAAATCAAGCAGGAGAAAGCGGGTTAGGCCCACATGTGAAGAATGGGTCTGTGTGGTCAGTGTTCCACAAAAAATATCCTGCAGCACGCAGTGCATAATGAGAAAAAAAATAACTGCCCATAAACCATCCCCCGGCCGGATTGAACCCGCGTCATAGGTCTCAAAACTCCAGCCCTGCGTTAGCCACTAGACCAGCGGGCCACAATAAGTTCATCCAACTAGGAATTTCTACACCCTTAGAAGTTACCCAAAGGCACCTCTGTACCACAAATGCAAGTTTTTACAGACAACTCCAGCTAGCAGGCCGTGACGAACTCTAGCTCAAGTCCCTTCCCGCCGTCAACATGACTCAAAAATCGTAATGCCCATGATTGCAAATAAACATATACCCCCGGCCGGGATTGAACCCGCGGTCATAGAGTCTCAAAACTCCAGCCCGTCGCGTTAGCCTAGACCAGTAGCCACAATAAGATTCATCCAACCCTAGGTATATTTTTCTAAAACCATAGGAAAGTTAGCACAGGCACCCCTTGTGACCACAAATGCAAGTTTTTACAGACCGAATCCCAGCTAGCATGGGCCGTGACGAACTCTAGCTCAAGTCCCTTCACGCCGTCAACATGACTCAAGAAATCGAAAATGACACGATTGCAAATAAACCATCCCCCCCGGCCGGGATTGAACCCGCGGTCATAGAGTCTCAAAACTCCAGCCCGTCGCGTTAGCCACTAGACCAGCTAGCCACAATAAGATTCATCCAACTAGGTATATTTCTAACCATAGGAAAGTTAGCACGGGCACCTCTGTGACCACAAATGAAGTTTTTACAGACGAATCTCCAGCTGCATGGCCGTGACGAACTCTAGCTCAAGTCCCTTTCACTGCCGTCAACATGACTCAAGAAATGTAAGACACGATTGCAAATAAACCATACCCCCGGCCGGGATTGAACCCGCGGTCATAGGTCTCAAAACTCCAGCCGTCGCGTTAGCCACTAGACCAGCTAGCCACAATAAGATTCATCCAACTAGGTATATTTCTACACCATAGGAAAGTTAGCACGGGCCCACCTCTGTGACCACAAATTGCAAGTTTTTTACAGACGAATCTCCAGCTAGCATGGCCGTGACGAACTCTTGAGTCATGTTGACGGCAGTGAAGGGACTTGAGCTAGAGTTCTTTCACGGCCATGATAGCGGGAGATTCGTCTGTAAAAACTTGCATTTGTGGTCACAGAGGTGCCTGTGCTAACTTTCCTATGGTGTAGAAATATACCTATTGGATGAATCTTATTGTGCTAGCTGGTCTAGTGGCTAACGCGACGGGCTGGAGTTTTGAGACTCATGACCGCGGGTTCAATCCCGGCCGGGGTATGGTTTATTTGCAATCGTGCATTACGATTTCTTGAGTCATAATGGCCATTTTTTGGATTAAAACGCCAACTTTGAGGTGTATTTTCATATAGTATTTTATCGTTGTATTCTCGTTTTTGTGGTCTCACGTGATTTAAAAAGGAAAACATATTACAGAAATAGAGATGATTTTGATTAGTTTCACAATGAAAACGACCTTGAAATTGAGCTAGAATTGCAGAAATGTTCGATTTTTACCAATGTTCTGGAGTAAGCAAATCACACCACATGTCCAATACACGTCAATTGGGGAGTCTAATATTCTTTCACAAGTGCACTGATATTATTTAAAACCATTTTTTTTAATAATGCAGTAGTCTGCATAACAGTACATTTTGTAAATTTTAATGTATGAATAAAAAATAAAATAAGAAAGCAATAGTAAAATAAGAGGGGGCCCAGAGACATGACTGATAAAAGAGGATATGTTATTTTAGTGCCAAGAATGTCTACATTGTTTATTCTGGACCTATTTTGAAATTTGGCATCTTTTTTTTAATTTGCGTGAAATTGTCCAAATTGCCAATTTCTGACCCCTTTACTGGGTAGTTCAAATCGGTAAATGGGCGGTTTTTTTGTACTCAACTGATAGAAAAAAACAGAGTTCTAAAGAAGTAGCTATGAGTTTGGTCAACTGGAACAACGGAATTGGCCAAAAACAGGGCTCAAAGTCGGCGAAATTGCCGATGCGTATATGTCGACGAGACCGCTAACTTCCCGGGAGCGTAATTCCGTGAGTTTTTCGACCAAATTTCGTACTTTTGGTGTCATTACCATAGGGAAAGATTCTCTATCATTTCATAAGAAAAATAATTTTTTTTTCCCAAAAATTTTGTGACATAGAATGACAGTTTCAGAAAGGGGCTTGCGACAGTCGAAGGGTTAAAGACAGCCAGGGATCTACTGGTAATTCCCACTTATGTATGATGAGAGGCATTTGAACAATCTTGGACCCCTGACATATTGTGTTGTCTCTTAGTGTACTCATGGCACCTGTGGCATGCAAAGAGTACATAACCTTTATTCGGAGCATGTACACACCCTCATTTACAGGCTATCTCCCCCAACCAGCGAATCAGGTTGCTAAGAGTTGATGATGGGGCCCCATCGTTCAACTAGTGACCAGGTTCTAGCCAATAAGAAGATGGTTTTGGCAATCGCAGAGGTTATGTGGGTACCGCTCTCCTGTCTGCCCTTGTCATTCCCATTCTAGAGCTGGTTGAAGCGCGGTCTGCTATCTTGTGGCTTCTATTCTGCCTTGCTTACCATGGAGTGCACTATACTTATCACTGTACATAGTGTACATATTGCTGTTCTAAATTGGTGAAGGATAATATAAGTCTAAACTTTTTCTGCTGTGTTTATTTTGCTCCCATTACACCCGGGATAACAGGCCATTTGGATTCCTGGGTTGTAATATGGGTAGCCTGTCCAAGAGCTGGAGCTGGACTTAGAGAAACGGTTGAGCTTAGGGTGAAGCTCGTAGCAGGAACATTGTGCAGCTTGCTGTCTGGCATTGCTTTACAAATTTTGCGTGTCAGTTTGCTTTGTTATGATCAGCCTTGCTATTGTGTGATCGTTTCAACAGCTCGCTACTAGCTTGTTCGGTTGTGCTCGCTTGCTACGGTCAATCTTCTAGAACAGTGTAGCTGTCTGGCATTGCTTTACAAATTTTGCGTGTCAGTTGTTACTAGCCTGTTCGGTTTGGAGAATTTTGCAGTCGGCTTTGCTTGTATGCGTATTCTGCAATCGTACTGTGCATAGCTAAGCGTGTTCTGCAAATTAACGTGTTACGTTGGGGTATTCTGCAATCGTACTGTGCATAGCGAATAACTTATGCCACCTAGACGAATCAGACGTCTGGTGTCGGCATATACTTTGCATAACCTACCTAAATTGTCCCTACAGCGTTGTTGGCAAATTGCTTGTTCCATTGGCATTAAATACAAACGCACTCTCATGGCTGCGCAACTGAGTTCACTGATTGCTGACAAACTTATAGAAGAAGAGATGGCACATCAGACTCCTCCCTCTACGGGAGCTAGGGCAAAAACTCCTATGTTCTCGCAGGAGGAAGATGATACACCTACGGAGCAAAATGGTCAGTATAGTGCAGCTGGGTTGTCTCAGGGTGAATCAGCGTCGTTGGCACTTGAGCTGGCAAAAATCAATCTTGAGCAAACTAGGGAACAGAGAGCATTCGCAAGGGAAGAATATGATAGGGAAAGAGAAAGGAGGCAGGTTTCGCATTCTGTAAATAATTTTAGTTTACAGAAAGCAGTACAGTTTGTTCCCTGCTTCAATGAGGCCGAACCAGAGCAATTTTTCGAAAGCTTCGAAAATCAGGCTCGAGCCTTGAGGTGGCCGGAACAGCATTGGGCATCGTTGGTTCATACAGCATTATTGGGTAAGGCACAGGAATTTACGTCAGTATTAAATGACGCTGAATTTTCTGATTATCAAGTAGTGAAGACCACAGTGTTGGGAGCATATACGTGTATCCCAGCCAAATACCGCAAGCTTTTTAAATTAAGCAGGTGGCAGCTTGGTCAATCCCTAGTGGACTTTGTGAGACAGCAAACCAAAGCTTTTACCAGCTGGTATAAAGCAAGTGGTGTCTCTACCTTTGAGGAGCTGGTACAGCTTATTCTGATTGATAACCTGCTGGAGTCTGTGGGATCAGAGGTTCGAGTCTTTCTGCAGGATCATGACTTAACCACTGCATTGGAGGCAGTCAGGTTGGCTGATACCTTCGAAACTAACCGCTCCTTGTCCAAGCGGTCCCGTCTCTCTTTTCAACAGCCTGGCATGAGCAGAGATCGTCAACCTTGGAGAATGAAGTGCCAGCCGGAAGGAGAATGTCTACGTCAGCCAACTAAGTCACCTGGTGAGCCACGCTTCTCAACATATGGTCCACCTGCGGAGAGGCAAACTACTCATGGTGCATCTCGACAACAGTATCCAGAGACACACTAGCCAGAACGACACCATTTGCAACGTCAGCAGGGAGTAAAGGGCAAGCCTGTCGTCTGCTTCCTCTGCAACAAAGTAGGTCACATCCGTCCCAACTGCCCCCATAAACCCCAACCCATTGGGAAAATCTCTAATATCCCTAGTAACATGTCCCCTAGAGAAGTAGAAAAGGTATGGCCCCTTATTATTGCACGAGTCTTATTTCCCTTCAGGAAAACTCAGAAACAACTGAAGTAAAGACCTTTAGAGATACTGGAGCATATTGCTCACTTGTAAGAGAAGGAATATTACCCCTTTCAGAGAACACTTCCTTGAATTCCTCTGTTTTATTGGAAGCATTTGGAGGAGCTATATATTCTGTTCCTTTGCATAAAATTTATGTACAGTGCAAATATTACACTGGGTACTTGACTGTAGGTGTCTCAAAAGGATTTCCCATGAAAGATGCCATGTTATTACTGGGTAATAACATTACTACTGTTAGTTCGTGTCCTGAACCTATAATGATTAATTCTTCTCCGGTGTTGGCCATAACTCGGGCAACATCCCAAGGGTTGTCTGGAGAGAATGTTGACCTATCCTTGGACGACTCCGATCTCGGAATAGCCACGTTGTTTTATGAGGCACACCGGCCGGAGCCTCGTAAATCAAGTGAACAGACCCCGATCAAGCCTTCCTATTCCCAGGTTGCAGGATTGCCAGATGTCTCTGTTTCCATGCCCGAGGGACTGTCCTTCCGGGAGGAACAACGAAAGGACCCTTCTTTAAAATTCGCTTTTCAGGCAGCCATGGGTAAATCCTCTTTGGGTCATCCGGTCAAGTATGAAGTTAAAAACGATTATTTGATCTGCACTGAGACTGGTAAGGAGATAGAAGGCCGGCAATTGTTTAACAGGTTAGTAGTTCCAACAAAGTATAGACCTCAAATATTAAATACAGTATAGCTCATAATACGTCATTAGGAGGTCACTTAGGAATTACAAAAACCTTGTATAGAATCACAAAGAATTTTATTGGCCAAAATTAAAGAAAGATGTGAAGAATCATATTAGGTGTTGCCGAGAATGTCAGCAAGTTGGGAAACCTGGACATTCCATTAAACCTGCACCTCTCCAACCTATACCTGCTGATGGAGAACCTTTTGCAGATTTAATTATAGATTGTGTAGGTCCACTACCTAGGTCAAAGTCTGGAAATCAGTATTTATTTACGATTATGGATAAAGTAACCAGATACCCTGAAGCAATTCCCATGCGTAGTATTAATACTAAAGCTATTCTCAAAGCTTTAACAAAATTCATTTCTTGTTTTGGCATTCCTAAAACTATTCAAAGTGATCAAGGTACTAACTTTACTGCCAAAGCATTTAGGGAAGTATTAACTAGGTTAGGGATAATCCACAACTTATCCACTGCCTATCATCCTCAGTCCCAAGGCGCCTTGGAAAGATTCCATCAGACATTAAAAACAATGATGAGAACTTTTTGCATGCACTTTCCTACAGACTGGGATGAATCACTACCTTTTGTTGCTGTTCTCAGTACGAGAGACGGTGCAAGAGTCTACAGGGTATAGTCCGTTTGAGCTGATCTTTGGGCACAATGTACGAGGTCCTCTTCGGGTGCTCAAAGAAGGGTGGATGGGAGAAGACGTTAGCTCAACACTCTACAACCCGTCTTCAAGGTTGCAGGTGGCACGTTCAGTTAGCCAAGGCTAACCTAAAGACAGCTCAAAGTAAGATGAAACAGAGGTATGACAGAAGTGCACAATTCCGCTCCTTCCATCCAGGAGACAAGGTGTTGGTGCAGGAACCTATACCTGGCCACACCTTGAAAGCTAGATTTACGGGACCTATGCAGATTGTAAGTAGATTATCTGATGTAAATTATGTGGTAGCTCCCATTGATAAGACCTCAAAAACTAAAACTTACCACATTAATCAAATAAAGGCTTTTCATACACCAGATAAAGTCCCAGTAATGACTCTGTCCTCTACCTCTGAGGATGACTCTGATTCTTTGCACTCTATCTCTGAAATTAATATTAAACTTTCAAATTCTGTCCTCCTCAAGGATCCTAGCCCTTTAATGGAGGGATTATCTGAAACCCAAGTAACAAATTTAACGGAGCTTCTACAGTCATATCCTAATATTTTTTTGGATGTGCCGAAAAAATGTACGTTAGGTTATCATGATGTAGATGTGGGAAACTCTAAACCAATTAAACTCTCCCCCTACAGAGCTAATCCTGAAAAGCAAAGGCTACTTCAGCAGGAAGTAGAATTTTTGTTAAAGCATGGTTTAGTGGAGGAGTCATCTAGTCCATGGGCTTCACCGTGCATCCTTGTGAAGAAGGCTGATGGAGGGTTTCGTATGTGTACAGACTACCGTAAAGTGAACGAGGTCACAATTACAGATGCTTACCCTCTCCTCGTCTGGATGACGTAATTGACTTTGTGGTAAGGCTACTTTTGTGTCCAAGTTAGATCTCCTTAAAGGCTACTATCAGGTACCTTTGACAGATAAGGCGAAGGAAATCTCTGCCTTCGTAATTCCAGGAGGTCATTATCAATACACAGTTACCCCCTTCGGAATGAAAAATTCCCCCTCTTCATTCCAGAAACTTATCCATCAGGCTATTAAAGGACTTGAAGGCACGGCAGCGTACCAGGATGATATTGTTGTGGTGTCTGACACTTGGGATCAACACCTACTTAGACTTAAGGCTCTTTTTGAGACCTTTAAGAGTTCCCATTTAACAGTTAATTTATCTAAATCTTCCTTTGGCCAGGCCACTGTCACTTTTCTAGGCCATGAAGTAGGTAGTGGTAAAGTTGCACCTAAACTTGCTAAAGTTCTTTCTATTAAAGATTATCCAGTTCCTCATGATAGGAAATCTCTTCAACGTTTCCTAGGCATGATAGGATTTTACAGAAGATTCTGTAAGAATTTCTCAGATATTGTAGCCCTCTTACCTCTCTTACCAGTCACAAAGTTCCCTTTAATTGGACCTCAGACTGTAACACTGCTTTTAATAAAGCAAAAAGATTATTGTGTACTGCACCCATTCTCTTGTCTCCAGACTTCTCCAAACCTTTTTCATTACAGTTGATGCTTGTGAGTCTGGGGTTGGGGCAGTACTATTACAAATCGGGAACAAGGAGTTGCAGCCTGTAGCATACTTTTCAGCCAAGTTCCAGCCACATCAGAGGGCTTACTCTACCATTGAAAAAGAAGCCCTCGCGCTGGTACTGGCTTTGGAGCATTTCGATGTTTATGTGGGCCAGACATCGCAGGTGGTCACAGTCTACAGTGATCACAATCCTCTAGTATATCTCCAAGCCATGAAGAACCACAACACAAGGCTTATGCGCTGGACGCTAAGGCTGCAGCCCTATAATATTTCCATTAAATATATTGCCGGCAAAGAAAATATGTTGGCAGACTCTTTATCTAGAGTATAATATTTTATTTAGGTTAGGACGTTATTTGTGGTAACCCCTTTTCACGCTCTTTTTTTTTATCCCCTGGTGTGGGGTTTTTTTTAGTGAGGGGATGCGGGCTACCGTCCGCCTGTATCTTGGACCTATGCTAGCCTGTCTGACTGCTGTCTCACTCTAAGTTTAGGGTTTGGCTTTTGGTCACAAGAAAAGCTGAGCTCTATCTAAGAGTTGGATGGTGGAAAGGAAAGGCGGTCCCATTATTTCGTGCCATGGTGGCACGGTTACCACTGGGAGGTGGCAGCCTAATCCTGAGCCTTCTCGGGGTGGGGGTGTGGCATGCAAAGAGTACGTAACCTTTATTCGGCGCATGTACACACCCTCATTTACAGGCTATCTCCCCCAACCAGCGAACCAGGTTGCTAAGAGTTGATGATGGGGCCCCATCGTTCAACTAGTGACCAGGTTCTAGCCAATAAGAAGATGGTTTTGGCAATCGCAGAGGTTATGTGGGTACCGCTCTCCTGTCTGCCCTTGTCATTCCCATTCTAGAGCTGGTTGAAGCACGGTCTGCTATTTTGTGGCTTCTATTCTGCCTTGCTTACCGTGGAGTGCACTATACTTATCACTGTACATAGTGTACATATTGCTGTTCTAAATTGGTGAAGGATAATATAAGTCTAAACTTTTTCTGCTGTGTTTATTTTGCTCCCATTACACCCGGGATAACAGGCCATTTGGATTCCTGGGTTGTAATAGCACCCCTGTTTTTCACTGGGAGATGCTGTACCGCCTGCCAAGTCTTTTGCTTTCGTAGGGAGTGATTTCCATGTACAGATTTGGTACTAGTCCCTCTAGGATTTCCCATGTGTATATTATCATGTATCTTTCTCTCCTGCATTTGAAGGAGTACAGGCCACGGGACTTCAACCATTCCCAGTAATTTAGGTGCTGTATTATACTTATACGTGCAGTGAAAGTTCTCTGTGTATGTATTCTCCTGGTCTGCAATTTCACTTGTCTTTAAAGGTTCTCATTATCCATCCTTTCATTTTCCTATCAGGATGCTTACTCAGCTGCAGAGAACAGAAGATGATGAGAATGAGGAACCAGAGCCTGAACAATCAATGCTAACACTGAAAGAGATACTTGAGTCACTGCAAACTATTAGTAAACTTGTAGACTTGTTAGTGAAATGAACCATGACTCATCTTGAAGCATTGCTGCAAAACATTCTCTGGAGAATGCACTTGGGCCTTATCTACTGCACAAAAAGCTGCAGGTTAAAACGAACCTGCAGCATCTGACAGAGTACCTGAGGACTCCAATGGAACAATCAACTGATGGAGCTGCATCAACATCACAAGATTCTCATCATTCACCATCAGAAGATCCTTATCATTCACCATCACAAGATCCTCATCATTCACCATCACAAGATCCTCATCATTCACCATCACAAGATCCTTATCATTCACCATCACAAGATCCTCATCATTCACCATCACAAGATCCTCATCATTCACCATCACAAGATCCTCATCATTCACCATCACAAGATCCTTATCATTCACCATCACAAGATCCTCATCATTCACCATCACAAGATCCTCATCATTCACCATCATAAGATCCCCATCATTCAACATCACAAGATACTTATCATTCAACATTACAAGATCCTCATTATTCACCATAACAAGATCCCCCATCATTCACCATCATAAGATCCCCATCATTGAACATCACAAGATCCCCCATCATTCAATATCACAAAATCGACATCATTCAACATCACAAGATCCCCCATCATTCAACATCACAAGATCCCCATCATTCAACATCACAAGATCCTCATCATTCACCATCACAAGATCCCCCATCATTCACCATCACAAGATCCCCATCATTCACCATCATCATTCCCCATCATTCAACATCACAAGATCCCCCATCATTCACCATCACATGATCCCCATCATTCACCATCATCATTCCCCATCATTCACCATCACAAGATCCCCATCATTCACCATCACAAGATCCCCATCATTCACCATCATCATTCCCCATCATTCACCATCACAAGATCCCCATCATTCAACATCACAAGATCCTCATCATTCACCATCACAAGATCCTCATCATTCACCATCACAAGATCCTCATCATTCACCATCACAAGATCCTCATCATTCACCATCACAAGATCCTCATCATTCATTCTTGTCTAAGACAGCGGCAGCGGCAGCAGCGGCATCCTACCAGCTCTTCTTCCTCAAAAAACATCGCTCATCAAAACTTGTGATGGCCTAAGTGAAAGTTCAACTACATGAACCCACGTAGACCACAAAATGACCCAAGAATACTAAGAATGTAACCCAAATCTTGACAAAAATAGAAGATCTAAGGAAGACAGCCCTGCTAACCCAAACACTGCCTCCGCTGCCAGACAACCACTTAACCCAAGCTCCGAGAAAACAAGCCTTCTCCATTGCTACACAGTATCTACTTCAGTGATACTATGAAAGGATATCGCAGAAGAAACAACATCAGTAATAAAAGAATAACAGCAAGGACCCTAGAACTCAACTTGTCTACCCAGCAGGACGCTGGTTTTATCATCAACCCCCCTCACCGCCCCCACCCAGAACAA
>NW_026474331.1:0-10808 GCF_026875155.1 Cherax quadricarinatus
TAGGGCCCTTGAAGGTGAGATCCCCGACATGATCACTCCAGGTCTTTGACGTTGGTGTTTCGCTCTATTTTGTGGCCAGAATTTGTTTTGTACTCTGATGAAGATTTAATTTCCTCGTGTTTACCATATCTGAGTAATTGAAATTTCTCATCGTTGAACTTCATATTGTTTTCTGCAGCCCACTGAAAGATTCGGTTGATGTCCGCCTGGAGCCTTGCAGTGTCTGCAATGGAAGACACTGTCATGCAGATTCGGGTGTCATCTGCAAAGGAAGACCGGTGCTGTGGCTGACATCCTTGTCTATGTCGGATATGAGGATGAGGAACAAGATGGGAGTGAGTACTGTGCCTTGTGGAACAGAGCTTTTCACCGTAGCTGCCTCGGACTTTACTCTGTTGACGACTACTCTCTGTGTTCTGTTAGTGAGGAAATTATAGATCCATCGACCGACTTTTCCTGTTATTCCTTTAGCACACATTTTGTGCACTATTACGCCATGGTCACACTTGTCGAAGGCTTTTTGCAAAGTCTGTATATATTACATCTGCATTCTTTTTATCTTCTAGTGCATTTAGGGACCTTGTCGTAGTGATCCAATAGTTGAGACAGACAGGAGCGACCTGTTCTAAACCCATGTTGCCCTGGGTTGTGTAACTAAATGGGTTTCTAGATGGGTGGTGATCTTGCTTCTTAGGACCCTTTCAAAGATTTTTATGATATGGGATGTTAGTGCTATCGGTCTGTAGTTCTTTGCTGTTGCTTTACTGCCCCCTTTGTGAGTGGGGCTATGTCTGTTGTTTTTATTTAACTGTGGGATGACCCCCGTGTCCATGCTCCCTCTCCATAGGGTGGAAAAGGCTCGTGATTGGGGCTTCTTGCAGTTCTTGATGCACACAGAATTCCATGAGTCTGGCCCTGGGGCAGACTGCATGGGCATGTCATTTATCGCCTGTTCGAAGTCATTTGGCATCAGGATAACATCGGATAGGCTTGTGTTAACCATATTTTGTGGCTCTCTCATAAAAAATTCATTTTGATCTTCGACTCTCAGTCTGGTTAGCGGCTTGCTAAAAACTGAGTCATATTGGGACTTGAGTAGCTCACTCATTTCCTTGCTGTCATCTGTGTAGGACCCATCTTGTTTAAGTAGGGCCCAATACTGGACGTTGTTCTTGACTTTGATTTGATTATAGGCACATATCTTTTGCATAGTTTCTGCAAATGTTCTGACTGCCTATATTTACTGATTTTGAGACTTTCCCACATTCTGCCGCCAACCTGAATTCTCGTATTTTCTTTCATTTAGGCGTATTTCTTCTCTTTTTTATTTTGTTTCTTGCTGCTCTAGCTTTCTCATCCTCCCTTTCCCCTTTCCCTGTGTTATGCACCCATGTTTTGTTCTTTTCTGCGTTGCTCTGAATGTTGCTCTCCACTCTTAAATATTGACTCCTTGGTCTTTACCTTCATTTTTGCTTTCCTCCTTTTCCTGTTCCTTACCTCTTGTTTTCCACTCTTTGTATATAACTGACAAGCTCCTGAGGAGCTTTTCACGCCTTCTAGGTTTTCACTTTTCAGTACTTCTCTTATGTCTGACCAGCCTTCCATCTCTCTGGGGCAAATCCAGAAGCATCTTTCTTGTTTTAGGTCATTTCTCATGGTTGAATCAAGCTTTGTACATGATATATGGGATATTTACCACATATTTCACAATCAATGCCCCTAATATTTCTCCCCCCAAATTTTTCACTTATTCAACAGACCCTATTTCTGGCCATGTTTACTTACATTTATCTTATCCTGAGCAGTTTTATGTGGTGTGCTGGGGTTGTAGGTGCTGGGAGGGGGGTTCCATGGAAAGAGGGTAGGGGTGAGAGTGGGAGATGACCCTTTCCACTAAGTGGGGAGGGGATCGGTGGTATGAGGTTAAGGGAGGGACACTTCACATAGTAAGGTCATTTGGTTTATTCCTACCTTTTCCCTTACATTATGCACAAACATTAATGAAGTTGAAACTTTCAATCATCAACATCTTAATTTCTTCCTTTTAATCTTCACCTTCAGATTCTAGTTATGTCTTTCAGTCTACCTTCTTTTCTGCTCACCTGGTTCATTTATTTTCTGTCCATCTTGATGGTGTCCCCTAACCAGGTTGCTAACACACTCGGCTCACACATTTAGGTCCATGGTTCAATCTGCAGTATGGGTGGAAACATTGCATGTATTTCCTTAAGACACCTGCTGTCCTTGTTCACCTAGCAGTAGATGGGTACAGTGGAACCTCTTGTCATGATCATCATTCATTCCATAACTCTGGTCGCGTCCCAAACCTAATTTCCCCATTGGATTGTTATGTAATACAATTAATCCATTCCAGACCCCTATGAACTGTATGTGCAGTTTGGGTTATTGCACTATTGAAAAATTGAGGCACAGTTTTATGCAGCACTTTTAAAATTAACTTTACACGGTTCCGTTTGTGGAAGCTGAGAAAATTTCTCCAGCTCAAGCTGCCACCTTGTTGTGGGTCAGTGGGGGAGACCTCCTACCATCCCCTGCCACCCCAAACACTCCCACCACCATCACCCTCCCAGATTTTGTGAATATGCGTTCAGTTCCATTCTGTCTTAGGAGCTAGCTATGTTTGTGAATTGTGTTTTGATCTTTTAATTACCATATCTTGTATCTGCCGAGCAAACATGGCACCCAGTAGGCATACCAGTGTTGCTGGAAGTGACGAAAAAACATATAAACATTTAAGTTAATGAAGAAAATAGAGATATTAGACAAGAGATAGTCTGTGACCATAATGAAGCATCACTTTGTGCAATTAAAAGAATGAGGTGAATATATGAGTTTGTGTGATGAATAACTGACTGACTTGACTGACTGAATGACTGACTTGACCAACTGACTTGACTGACTGACTTGACTAGTTGACTGACTGACTTGACTAGTTGACTGACTGACTTGACTTACTTGACTAACTGACTTAACTGACTGATTTACTGTCTTGACTTATGACTTGACTGATTGACTAGACTGACTTGACTGACTTACTGACTTAACTGATTTACTGACTTGACTAACTGACTTACTGACTTCACTGATTTACTGACTGACTTAGACTTTTTCACTGAAGAAGACCCTGAAACGGTGTCTAGAGCAGCTGATGCCTCACCATCAGTTGTATAATGTACTATGGGGTAAAATAGAGCAGAAATCCTTTACAGAATTTACGCACAGTCCAGGGCAACCATCGACTTCAGTACCAGAACTTCTACCATTCACCTTAGCCCAGCAGGGCCAGAGCATAACTCTCCACTCATTGTCTGCATCGCTCTTGGGCTGTGTAGACCCCCTTGCCTGACGCTCCTCAGTAACCTGACAGCAGTGGTACGAGGAGGTGGTGTTGTGTCTCTGTTGACACCGCTGGGAAATTACTGGTGTTGAGATGGCGGTTTGTTATCGCAGACGCGTTAACACTATTGGTATTGAACTGCTTCGAGGTGCGATTACACCTAGTTCAGCTCAAATACTCTTACCCAAGATAATCAGGGAGACATACGGCATACAAGATAGTGAATTGTATGGGGTAGCGCTGAACGGAGCGCATAGAGTATTTGTGAAACATGCTTGCTGCGACAGTTTATGATCGGTGTTACGCGCTTTCAAGATGTGTGTTTTTGACGTTACTCCTGCTGTGCGTGTGAGACTGGTGGACGTGTCTCGATATTATACCTGGATAAAGTTGAGGAATGTCCCCTTCGAGGCAAACGAAGCTGACATCAGAAACGTATTTGAGAAATATGGAACTGTGCATTCTGCCCAGCAGGGTAAGTGGATAATGGGTGCCTACACAGGTATGCCGGAAGGTACATTCAGCCTTAAGATGACGTTGCGCCAACCCATACCGTCATATGTGTATCTTCAAGATTTTAGGACACAGGTAATGGTTTTATATCCTGGACAGCGGCGTACGTGTCGCATTTTGTGGAGAGTATGACCACATAGCGGCGGCATGTGAAAAGAACAGACGCGTGACCAAACCTGTGCAAGAAAGACGTAGCCCCAGTCACACGTGATGAAGGTGAGCATCGTTCGTCAGAGGAAGGGCGTGGTCGTTTGTGGAGTGAGATGGTTGGAACAGGCTTTTCGAAATGAGAGTGAGTCCTTCCCTCAGCTGCCTGCACCTGAGTCGTTGCCGATACCATCTACTGGATTGGTACCCCGGCCATGACGTTGTTGAGTATTGGTCGAGAGACGAATGTCGGTGAGGATTTAGACAAAGTCTTAAGGACCTTGTCACCGCAAGTGGTGGAAGCTCCGTCTCCGGAAGACGTAGCTGGAGACTTTCTGAGTCCGGATTGTCAACAATATGAGACTCCGCAGAAGGACGACGAGACTGGGACATCGGGAGACTTCATACCTCATTGTGAGGTGGATGTTGAGGTACACCGTTGAGGCTTCCTCGGATCTTGACATGGAGGATAAGAACGTTACCAGGAAACGGGCAGCTACGTCAGATTCGGATGACGTGCTGACGCCGGCACAGAGGACTGGGAAAAAAACTGAGAGGTTGGGTGAGGGGAGGGGTGGGGACGGGGGGGTCATGAGGGACGCCATCGCAAGAAGGGAGGCGAATGGGAAGGTACTGTAAAGAAGACACATAGACGTAACAAATCAAGTGGTGAACCACGGAGGAGAAGAGGAAAGGGTGGAAATATAACAGGCCTAGGTGTATGACTGCTAATGTTAACGGTTTGTGTACTAGATTAAAGAGAGATTGGTTGAGCAGTTTTCTTAGCAAAACATAGAATGATGTTCTCTTCCTTCAAGAACACAATTTCAAAGAAGGAGAAGTGTTGCAGGTTGCAGGTTATACAGTACTGACCGTGCCAATCATTCGTTTGAAAGGTGGTGTGGGTCTTTTAATAAAAGAGACGAGCCCGTTTGTGTTGCAGAGATGTGAGGGGGGTGGGGGGAGGGTGTTGCGAGTGGATGGGACTTGGATGGGAAAGCGTGTATCCTTGGTAAGTGTCTATGCCCTGCGGAGAAATGACACGAAGGTTCGAACGGATTTTGTGTTGTGAGGACCTTGTTTATTTTTTGCGTGGTCTTCCGGAAGTAGCGATAGTGGGGGGTGACTGGAACTGTGTCATAAGGGCGGCTGACGTCGAACCCAAAGGGGCTGGGCATGTGTCTGCACCTCTCAGAGATTTGTTGAGGGATGTTAAGTTAAGAGATGTGTTTGGGGGAGGGGTGTGGGAAACAGAACATACTTTTATCAGAAGGGGATATGCTGCAAGGTTAGACAGAGTGTATATTTCGCAGGGAGTAGTTGTAAAGTCTTTTAATACGGTGGAGACGGTCTTGTCAGATCACAGGGCAGTTGTAGTGGAGGTAGGGTGGGAGGGAATGGCCGAAATTTATAGGAATTATTGGAAATTAAATATTAGTGTGTTAAGTGATGAGGAAGGGTTGGAGGGTTTTCTATGCTGTGGAATGAGCTTTCAAGGGAAGCTCAGGAGGTGGAAGACATTGTAACGTGGTGGGACTCGGTGGCAAAGGAAAGGATAAAGTCCTTTTATGTGAGGGAGGGTAGGCGTTATAAACACTTTAAAATATGGGCTAGCGAATTATTTAGAGGATCGATTACGAAGTTGTTTATGGGCAGGGATCGGTTAGTGGTGTTTACCCAATGGACGAGATTGTAGACATAAAAGAGAGCTTGCGAACGTTGCATAATGAGCAGTTTCAAGCGGTGAGGGTGCAAGCAGGATTAGAAGAAGTTTTGTGGGGAGATAGGCCATCCGCGTGTGTGTTGAGACAACAAAAGCAAAAGCAGGCGCTGACGGCAATCCCGAGCTTGGAGGTAAATGAGACGATGGGAATCCATAGAGCAGGTCAAGTGATACGAAACACAAAAGCTATGAGTGCATATGCGGATACATGGTATAAAAAACACTGGACTAGTAGTGGCGTGGATGAAGTGGAATTAAGTAAGGTGTGCACGTATGCTAAGTGCATTTTGGGTCACAGTGATAGGAAGGCATTGGGTGGGGTTATTACTGAGGAGGAAATTGAAATTGCTTTACACGGAATGAGGAAGGGCAAGTCCCCGGGTATTGATGGTTTACCGGTGGAATTTTATTTGCAGCATTGGGAGTTGATTGGGAAGTTCATGGTAAGATTTTAAATTGTATGAAGGAGAAGGGTACGTTAGGGGATAAGCAGAATACGGCAGTTGTGGTGTTGGTCCCGAAAGGCAAAGGGCAGCCAAACCTTGGGAAGTATAGGGCGATATCGTTGCTCTGTGCAGACTATAAGGTTTTTCGCAAAAAATTTTGGGTAATAGGGTAAAATGCGTGGTGGGGAGGGTCGTTTTGCCATTGCAGTATGGGTCGCGGGCAGGTCGATGTTAGAAGGTCACGGGCTTATAAGAAGTTTTGTGGAGTCAAAGGGGGGAGGGGAGGGGGCGGCTTTACTGGCCTTGGACTGGCGAGCGCCTATGATAGAGTGGAAAGAGGTGCACTGCAGAGTATTCTTCGGAGACAGGGTTATGGAGAAGAAATAGTTGGGTGGGGTAAACACTCTGTATAAGGGGGCAAGGATGAGGGTACAAATAAATGGGTGTATGGGGACGGACTTTGAGATGGGTAGAGGTTGAAGACAAGGGTGCCCTATGTCACAGATCTTATTTCGTGTTTTCAGGATCCCTTTTACAGGATGGTTGAGAGCACAGTTAGTTCCCGGGTGGGGGTGGGGGTAGGGGAAGGGGTTTGTTGGCCGGCATTAATAGGTTATGTAGATGATACGACTGTTTTGGGTGTGTGAACAAATGTCTATGAAAGGGTTGGAAGATGTTGTGCGTTTGTTTGAACGTGCCACGGTATGAAGGTAAATAGTGAAAAGTCGATGATCATGGGGTTGGGTACCTGGAAAGGGGGGTGGAATGGAGAGCTGTAACGTGGGTTAACACAACTGCGATGTCATTAAAGATTTGCGGTATATTTATAGAGACGATTTGGATGTGGCGCGGGAGGAAAATTCAGTAAGGACGTTGGAAAAGGTCATTGGTCGTCTGGGTGTTTTGAGGCCCCAACATCTCACTCTGGCCCAACGTGTGATTGTTGTTAACGTTTTATTGTATAGTAAGGTGTGGCACGTTGCGGCTGTATTCCCAATTACAGGAACAGCGATCAATGGAATATTGAGAAGAGTATTTACCTTTCTGTGGGATCGAGGTGTGATTGTTAAAACGTGAGGTTGTTACGTTACCTGTACGTCGAGGAGGTTTAGGATTGTTGGACTTAAAGCGTAGGGTGAAATGTGTTTTTCTAAAGTGGGAGGTTTGGCGTGTGGGTGTGATGGCGGGAAATATAGACCAAGTATATACGAGGGTGAAAAAGTGGTATAGGGGAATGGAGTTAAGGGAATGTGAGATTGTACTACGAGCTTTGTTGATGGTAAAGGAACGGAGGAACATTCGCGTAAGGGTTTTAAGTAGGTTACTAGGGGGTACGTGCGCAGCTCCAGTAGAAGGTTTGTTCCCATGTACTCGTGGAAAATATATGGCTCCGATTTAGCAAGTTGAAATTACGGCCTAGGGTGCGTGAAGTCATGTTTCGTTTTTTACATGGTATATTGCCGTCAGGGGCAATACTACGATCCAGAAGAGTCGTGGTGGGAGGCGGGTGTGGGTCTTGTGGTGGAAAGACACGGCTTTTCACGTTGTCTATTTTTGCGAAGGTTTAGAAGATGTCAGGAGTTGGTTGGGTAGGGTGGTACAGAGGGTGGGAGGCAGAGGAGTGCAGGTCCTGCGTGCGTTAAGTCTCGACATCGGTGGATTAGACCAGGACGTTGAACGGGCTTTAGATTATATTATCGTGGATTACATTTATATTTCGTGGGTAATGCGGGGAAAAGGGGTCAGTGAGGTGAGAAAGGCGTGTCCATGCAATAACGTTTCATCGTACAATGTGTAGGAATAGGGAATTGTATGGGAGGAGGTGGGATAAGGGTTTTTCGGACGGTTATAAAGGCTCACTCTTGAAACCCTTGTGAATCTGTGATAAATATACGGGCATGCCGATAAGTTGTCGTGTAGGTCAGTGGGCAATAGCTGGCTCGCTCTTGGGTGAAGGATGTGAGTTGCGTGAATATGAGTTTGGGCATGAATGTTTTTTAGTTTGTTATGGATGTGTGGTTGTAGATTCAGGGATTAGGGTTACTTATTGTACCTTTTGTGTACAAAATAACTGGGGTGCCTTTACATATTTGTTATATTTTTGATGCTTTCTTTGTGTAAAGACTCGTTGTATTCTTGAGTCACTAGTTTTCTTAGTTTTGTTTTTGATTGTGTTATGGAGGTCCAGATATTTGGGCATATGAACGTGCATATGTATGTGTATATGTATGTATGTGTATGTGTATATGTATGTATATATATGTATATATATATGTATATATATATATATATATATATATATATATATATATATATATATGTATGTATATGTATGTGTATATATGCATGTTTTATCCCTTCCCTGTTACTGTTCAATTAGTCTGAGTCTCCAAAGTATTAAAGGGATATAACACGTGTACATTACCCTGAGTTATCCAATTGTATCCTATAAATGGAATGGATGGAAATTGCTGACGATTAATATGATCGTCAATTTATATAACATTTATTATGTTAATGAATTTGTATTAGAGTAAATCATTGAATTTGTGTCTAAGTTGGAATTTCTATAATCAATTGTATATTTTGTATGCAAATTACATAAACTATTGTTTAAACATCAATGTAACATGTTTGTATGATGTGCATGTAGGTTATAATGGGTTAAGTGGTGTTTCCACCAGTGTTATATTTGTTACGCAGTTATATCTTTTGTTATTGTGTGTGTTTAGTGAAACGTACGTATGCATTTTATGGTGTGTTTGTCGTATATATCTATACATATTAGATAAAAATTGGTATTTATGGTGTGTACCTCGTTGTACTCTATAGATTATGTATGGTGATGCTATTTAATTTTTAAGCAGCCTTGTTTTTATGATGTTTTAAATAAAATATAAAAAAAAAAACTCTCCACTCTCTTCACATTCATCCACAAACACCAGCACCCACAATTTAAGATAAGAAATACTATTATTTCTGATTCACTGGTAGTCTTAAGCAGTCAAAACATAATACATCACAACAATGAACTGCAATTACATACACCTACTATACGACTTACGATCGAGCATGGTTCTGACCAACCGGTCGTAAGTCAAAATGGACGTAAGTCGAACCTTATCACTGATATTTAACATCACAGTTTATTGTAATGATTTTATTTTATTGTTTCATTTTGGTATCATCATTTTTTACTTTTTATGCTGTTAGTACTGTATTTTATACTGTAAGGTTTAGGAGAAACACTGTGTACAGCATAAACATTTGTTTATTTCTGAGAACACTTTAATAGAAAACAATGTGTTCGAATTCACTTCAAATATAAGAAACTGAATGAACAGAAAAGTACAAAATATTGAAATACAGTGGACCCCCGGTATTCAATATTAATCCATTCCTGAGAGCTCATCAAATACCGAAAATATCGAAAACCGAATCAATTTTCCTCATAAGAAATAATGGAAATCAAATTAATCCGTGCAAGACACCCAAAAGTATGAAAAAAAAAATTTTACTACATGAAATATTAAGTTTAATGCAATAGAATAATTACAATAACAATAAAATAATTGACACTTACCTTTAATGAAGATCTGGTGATGATTGATGGGATAGGAGGAGGGGAGAGGTGTTAGTGTTTAGAAGGGGAATCCCCTTCCATTAGGACTTGAGGTAGCAAGTCCTTTTCCGGGCTTACTTCCCTTCTACTTTTAATGCCACTAGGACCAGCTTGAGAGTCACTGGATTTCTGTCGCACAACATATCTGTCCAAAGTGGCCTGTACCTCCCGTTCCTTTATGACATTCCTAAAGTGTTTCACAACATTGTCAGTGTAATAGTCACCAGCATGGCTTGCAATAGTTGTGTTAGGGTGATTGTCATCAAAAAAAGGTTTGCACATTAAGCCACATTGCACACATTTCCTTAATCTTTGAAGTAGGCAACTTCTTCAATTTCTCTATCCCCTCCTCTGAAGCAGTTTCCTCAGGTGTGGCCTCTTGCTGTTGAAGATGATCTCTCAGCTCATCAGTGGTTAGTTCTTCATTGTCCTCCTCCACCAACTCTTCCTCACTAACCTCCAACCCCAAGGACTTCCTCAATGCCACAATGGATTCCTCAACTGGCATAGGATTCTCAGGGTTAGCCTCAAATCCTTCAAAATCCCTTTTGTCTACACATTCTTGCCACAGTTTTTTCCAAGCAGAGTTCAAGGTCCTCTTAGTCATTCCCTCCCAAGCCGTACCTATAAGGTTTATACAATTGAGGATATTAAAGTGATCCTTCCAAAACTCTTTTAGAGTCAGTTGAGTTTCTGTAGTCACTATAAAGCACTTTTGAAACATAGCTTTTGTGTACAGTTTCTTGAAGTTGGAAATGACCTGCTGGTCCATGGGCTGCAGGAGAGGAGTGGTATTAGGAGGCAAAAACTTGACCTTAATGAAGCTCATGTCCCCAGAAAGTCGCTCTGCCAAGTCTGTAGGATGACCAGGGCAATTGTCTAATAACCAGGAGGCACTTAAGGTCTAATTTCTTTCCCGTTAGGCAATTTTTCACAGTGGGGGCAAATGCTTGGGTAACAGCATAGAAAAGTCCCTAGTGACTCATGCCCTTTTGTTTG
>NW_026474332.1:0-28738 GCF_026875155.1 Cherax quadricarinatus
GGGACGAAATCCCTCAGATGTCCCCTTAAAACCCCCCCGACGCCCCTGGGAGAGTGACACATGTTCCCCCCCCGCCACCCCCCGGTCGCCCTCTTCGTCAGGGGCTTTCCCCGCCCCCCGGGGCACAGGGGCCAGCCCCAAAATTTACCATTGAATCAAAATTTGGGAGGTCGAAAATTTTTAGAAGCCCCCCTCCTAGGCATGGGCTCCATTGCCCAAAAGAGCTACAAAACGAATTTTTCCTTGCCCAGCAAATACCAAAAACCTGTTTCTACAACCGATCTCAAACTGGGATGAAAAGGTTGTTAAGGTCATTTTAAGGTGAAAGAACCTTCCGGCATTCCCTTCATAGGGACCACCCTCCCCCCCCCCATTGTTGGATCCCTTTCCCAAAAATTCAAAAAACTCCTGCAGGCAAAACCCGTAGCCTCGAAGGGTACTTTCCGTCCCTTACCCATGTGAATATTTAAGACGTCATGAACACAACATCCATCGTTGAATTCAACTCATCGTTTTTTCCGGGTTTGGGCCCCAAAAATTTTTGTTTTAAACGATCGTAGAAATTTCACAAAGATTCTTTTTAAAACCCATTAAAGGGCGATCCCATACATTCCTCGTTGGGAAACCAAATGTATCCCTGATGATGTTGGGTAGAAGGGACGTTCACGATCTCCACTTAACTACCACAAACCAGCTCTATGCATAGTTTTTCACTCTCCGTACTGTATTTTCCCGCCATTTGATATCCCAATGGCACCCCCTCCTACACCAAGGGTTTTTTGCTGAACTAAGGTAGCTCGCCTGAAGACGCAGAGGGGGGCCGGACAACCGCACTCCCCGTGGTCAGACGAATACAAAAACAACTATGGGCCAATATCAAACTTCCTTTGCATCCAAAATTTTGAGAAACTCGTGTAAAAGACTTATTCATTTAAAAGGCTAAAAACTCCCAAACCCCCTGCCAGTTTGGATCAGGAAAAATAAAAACCTAAAGATGCAATCTAAAATGCTAGATCTGCTTTACCAGCATTGGGAAAAAAAAAGGAAAATCCATAGGAATTTTTTTTGACCCAAAAAAGCTTTTGACACGTAAACCCCCAAACCTACTCCAAAACTTAACCCAAAGGTATAAGGGCCAGCCTTTTTATTTCAAATCTTTTCATTACTAATATATCAGTACGTCCCATTAAAGACACAGATAGCAAAAACGGCCACTTGAAAAGGATTCCCCAGGGAAGTGTCCTTGGTCCCTGCCTTCCTCATAAAAATCAAGAACCCTTCCCAAAAGTAACCCCAAAACCTGAAACCCCTTCTCTTTGCTGATGACACGACTTATGTCATCTCTCACCCTAATATTACCACCCTCAACACCATTGTGAATGAGGAGCTGATTAAAATATCGACTTGGATGACAGCCAATAAACTTACGCTTAACACTGACAAAACTTACTATATTATGTTTGGTAGCAGAGCAGGAGATGCACAAATTAACATTAAAAATTGACAACACTCTAATTACCAGAAATAATGGGGGAAAATTCCTAGGCTTATACCTTGACAACAACCTGAATTTCAGCACCCATATCCAGCATATAGCCAAAAAAGTATCCAAAACGGTTGGGATCCTCTCCAAGATACGATACTACGTGCCACAAAATGCCCTTCTCACACTATACCACTCACTTATTTATCCATACCTCACCTATGCTATTTGTGCTTGGGGATCAACTGCAGCAACACACCTAAAGCCAATAATAACCCAACAAAAAGCTGCAGTAAGAATAATCACTAAATCCCATCCCTGGCAGCACACCCCCCCCACTCTTCAAAGATCTAAACTTACTCCCAGTTCAGTACATCCACACTTACTACTGTGCAATCTATATCTACAGGGCCTTAAACTCTAATATCAACCTTGACCTAAAACGCTTTCTTGATAGTTGTGACAGAACCCACAGGCATAACAACCAGACACAAACATCTCTACGACATTCCCCGTGTCCGACTAAACTTTTACAAAAATTCAATGTATGTCAAAGGCCCTAAAATCTGGAATACCCTACCCGAGAACTCTAGAACTGCAGACACATTCATCACCTTCAAAAATACCATTAGAAAAAAATCTTATCTCCTGATACACCCCGTCAACTAACTACACGAATACCACCTGGTGGTTCACACTTACACTCGCTCACTCATTTGACCATAAACAGAAATATTAATCTCAGTCTTAAAATAATGAATCCTGTGATACTCCAATACTGAAACTATATACTGTGCCAAAACAAAAGCATTCACATTGCTAAACTCATAAACTAGTATTTAGTCACTTAGCCATAAGACCAACTTACCTCATAATTTGTAATATTTTACAATTAAGAATAAAACTAAGTCTGCCCGAAATGCCTAGCCATGCTAAGCGTTCTAGTGGTACACTCGTAATCACAATTTTACTACATGTAAACCAAACAATAACCAAATTTCTGTAAAACTCGCATTGTAATCCTTATAGAGAATAAACTTTGAATTTGAATTTGAATTTGAATTGAATCTATCTACAGCTGCACACTTATGCTTGCATACATGTATAACATAGTAACGTGTGAGTTACCCAGGATGGACCAAGGAAGTCAACCAGAGTGATTTATCTCATTGTCATTGTAACATTACCTAGTTACCTTTTTTTTAGTAATATTGTTTACAATCTATGGTTGGGTTAGTTAGTTTAATATGTTTATTATGCACCCCATACCCATCCTGTGGGCGGTAGTCAAAAGATTACAGAGAAACATAATTGGTCCAGGGACTGGACTCCAAAGTTTTGATAGCTGAGCAAGTTACAGAGGTAATGAACTCACAATTTACAAAGGTAATGAACTCACAATTTACAAAAGTAATGAACTCACAATTTACAAAGATAATGAACTCCAGGTAAGTCTGGTCACAATCATGACAAGTTACAAAGGTATTTACAGATTACAGAGGTACGTAATGGATCCAGGGACTGGGCCCCCAAAGTTTTGATAGCTGACCTAGGTACAAAGGTAATGAGCTCACAAGTTACAAAGGTAATGAATTCTGTAGAATGGTTACTTACGTTTATACATGGCTACAATCATGAACAAATTATAGAGTAATGAGCAATTCACACTTCCACACCGGTCACAACTGTAATGAGTTATTGGGTGCAAATATTGATTGTTGATCCCACAAACACACCACACAACACACACACACACCACCAACACACACACACAAAACACACCCACACACACACACACACACAACACACACACAAACAAAACACAAACACACACACACACAAAACACACCCCACACACACACACACCGCACACACACAAAACACACACCCCACACACACACACACACACAAAACCAACACACACACACATTTTTATTTAATATCTTTATTATCCCCCCCCCCATACCCATCCTGGGGGGTTAGGAAAAAGTTTTAAAAAGGGTACAAATTTTTGGGCCCCAGTACGGGACCCCAAAGTTATATGCTGAACTATTAAAAAGGGAAATTAAACCCCCGTAATCTGGTCACAACCCGGCAATTAAACAAAGGAATGAATCACTTAAACTCCTATACAGGGTTACAGTCATGAAAAATTTTAAAAAGAATGAACCACTGAAACGCCCCACACCTGATAAAAATTTGTAATGAGTTATAAATCCCAAATTTTAAGTGGATCAAACCCCCAAACCCCCGCCCCCTTCCCTGTCTAAAAATTTTGGGATCACTCCCGACAAGGTCCAAAAATGCACTAGAAGACAAAAAAAATGCGATGAAAATAAAACAATTTGCAAAACCTTTCCCGACAATGTGCCCAAAGGCTTAATAGCGCACAAAATGCTGCTAAAGGAAAACAGGAAAAGTCGTCGATAAACCCATAATTTCCTCAAAACAGAACACAAAGTATCGTAAACCGGGTTAAAGTCCGAGAAAAGCTACGGGGGAAAAGCTCTTTTTCCACAAGGCACAGTCCCTCGCCCCCATCTTTTTTCCCATCCTCATATCCCGCCCATAGCCAAGGATGCAGCCAAAACCCACCGGTCCCCTTTTGCAGAGGGAACACCCAATCCTTACGGTGTCTTCCTTTGCGACACTTCAAGGCTCCGGGCCCGGACATCAACCAAATCTTCAGGGGGGCTCCGAAAACAATAGAATTCAAAAAATGAGAAATTTCAATTACTCAGATAGGTAAATTTGGGGGAAAATTTTAAATCTTCATCAAGTACAAAAATTTCCCTGGCCAAAAAATTTAAAGCGAAAAAACCAACTAAAAGACCTGGGTAAATCGGGGCCGGAGGATTCCCTTCAAGACCAAAACATTGTATCAATCGCATCGGTTTAAAAAAATTTCCAGAGGGGATAAGGGAAAACCTTCAAAACTGGGGAGGCCAACCCCCATAAAGGGCACCTTCAGGTCACTAGTTCTATCTAGCGGAATTTTGGGCTGCACACAAACAGAAACCTTTAAAGGCAGGTAAAATTTGCCGACCTAGAAAATGAAACAGAGAACTTTCAGGGCGCGCAAAACGGAATAAACCCACCTCAATTACTGGGACCTTTTGGGGGTTTCCTAAACCTGTATTCCCTGGAACGCAGGAGGAGAGATACATGATTATATACACCTGGAAAAACCCAGAGGGACAGTACCGAAATTTTCACACGAAAATCACTCCTACGAAAGCAAAAGACTTGGGAAACGATGCCCATCCCCCCCCAAAAAAAGCAAGGGGGGCACTAGCACGTTAAGAGAACAACAATAAGTGTCAGGGCCCGAACTGTTCCCCAAATGCCCCCAGCACACATAAGGGGATTACCAACAGAACCCCTGGCAATCTTCCAAACTGGGACTGGAAAAAGCACCTAAATCAGTTTTCCCGACAGCCGGGGGTGGCTGTACGTTTTGGGTTTTCGTGCAGCCCCACAACAGCCTGGTTTATTTACCCCTGAACCAAACCCCCAGGCCTGGTCACAGACCGGGGCGGGGACGTTTACCCCCGAACTCTCTCCAGGGAAACTCCAGGAAAAAACAAGCATCGCGCGCCCCATGCACACAAGAGGGGGCCCCCACGGACAGTGCACACGAGCGTTTCAAAAAATATGGGTTGGGGTAAGAGGTTGTCTCACATTCATTGTGATGTCCCCCTATATTATTATTTCATGAGGTATAAATTTGGTTGGGAGTAGCCTGAACTAACTCAAAATGGGAAATTTACATTTAATTTTTAACCTCTTGTTTAATGGATGTATGACAGAATTTTAATTTTTTTGCTCAATAATTTTCTACTTTGTTTTTTCTCTCTCTCTCCCCCTCTCTCTCCCCTTTTCTCCCTCTCTCTCTCTCCCCCTTTTCTCTCTCTCTCTCCCCCCTCTCCCCTCTCTCTTTTAATTTCCCCCTTTTAATTTTGTTTTTAAAAGGGGTAAGACCCCCTGTACCATCCATTATATTTCCCCTAATTTTTTAAAACACATACAAAAAGCCTCTGAATGAATTTTTTGTAAAAGGGGGTGAAACGTATTAAGTAGTAGAACCTGGGTTTAAAATAAAATTTGGGAAATGTTCATTGAATTGAACACTGGGGTCAAAGATCAATTTTGACTTCTGACCCTTTTAGTAAATATTTACTCTTGAAAAGCTATAAGGGGAAGGTAAGCAGGAATTCTTGTTTGTGAGTCTTACACGGAAAACATCACGGGCAAAATTGTGAGTCAACAAGATATCACACGGGAAAACAAAACTCCATGAGGAACCTTTTTCAGCAGGTAAAAGGAATTGATGATAGCTTCCAGACCTTTAAAAGAAAAACAAAAGAGAAAAAGAGAAAAAGGGAAATAGATGCCGACATCGGTCTTGACCGTGACAAGGGAAACTAAACGTTTCTTGGTGCACGGGCTGCAAAAAGTCTTTCTTCAAAGAAGAATGTGTCAAGCTAATCCCTGAGAACACCCTTTGCCTGCTAATGTCATGACAACACCCTGATCCTGCAAATGTGCTACCCCCCTAACCTGCTAAGTGCCATGAAACATCCTGATGCCTGCTAAGTGTGCGGGCTAAGGGGAACATAAGGAAACATCCTAAGTAAAGGGATCCAATTTGGGAAAACAAACACCACTTGTGTTTATGAACAAAATGAAGAACTGTCAATATCTACTTATACACATATGGGGGTTTAAGCTGCTCCGACCTCCACAACACTCACCACTTAAAAATTGGGTCAGTATCAAATCTTTGGATCCCCCTCTCTACAGGACCCATCCCATCGACTCTAAGTGAAATAACAAGCCTAAAAGATTTAAAAGGGAAAACCCCAAATTTATTGCCAGCTGGGGGGGTTCCTTGCCCCTCCCCCGAAATATCGGGTGCATGGTTTCTTTCCAAAACACGAAGTGACCTCCCCCCAAAACGTAGGTTTACAAATGCCCCACTAGGCCATGTTGCGTAACTGTGGAAATACTACATTTTTGGGTGGGTAAGTGTGCTGGGAAACTTTTCCACAGGAAGCACTAGGCCTTGACAGCCAAAAAATTTTAAGTTATTAACTGAAAAAGAAGTTGGGTTTTTTACATTTTTCCCACAAGGATTTGCATCAAACCCAAAAAACCATTGATTAAACCTATAACACCCTTTAATGGAAATGAGGATGGGGCCATCCGTCTACCCACCCCCAGATTGAGACTGAACCTCTGAAAAAGTGTGCAAAAACCCCACCTTCTGCAAGGATTCTGGTGATACCCAAAGCCATCAACACCACCACTTGGAGGAGCTAGCCATCCCTCTAGCAAAAGTGAAACTACTGGTCTGCCACTACTATAACCAAAGGCTACACCTAAATAGGGGGATGATTTTTTGTTTTTTCCCCCAAACACACAACTACAACACAGACGACCCCCACACGGGTAACCCCCTAGCCATCCTTGCTACACATGTGAAACTACTGGTCTCCACAAAAAAACCCTAGGGCACCCGAATAGGGGGATGATTGTTTTTTTCCCCCAAACCCAACTACAACTCAGACAGACCCACACGGTAACCGCCTACCCTCCTTGCTAGCAAAAGTAAACTACGGTCTGCCACTACTGATACCATGGCTACACCTGAATATGGGAGGGTTTTGTCTTTTTTTCCCAATACACACAACTACAACATAAAAGCCAGCCCCCAACGGTAACCCCCCTAAAACGGGATAGCAGATGCAAGATTTCCCTGCAAGAAGATGAAACAACTCCCACATGCACCATCAGAAAAATAAAAAACAAACCAGGTACCTTAAGGTATAGGTTTAAAGAAAGCCTAACTCAAAAGGGCCCAACCCCCGGGAAGGCATTGGATTCGCCACCTTCCTCAATTATAACAAATTTTCCAGAAAAAATTGAGCATCTTGAACAGACCTGACTTTTATCATAAATATATGTAATCGGGGATGATGCTCTTGAGCAGGGTATAGTAAAAAAATGCGCAATCTCCGTTCATTTAAACCCAAATTTGAAGAAAGAACCCTATGACTCTTGCCTTAAAGACTTGCCTTGTAAAGGGCCCCAAAAATCCCAAAATGCTTAAAAAAAAAGGGTCCTAAACAAAGAATCAAAACATGCATTTCCCTTTTAATGTCTGCACACTGTAGTCAAAGCAAAAGTTTTAAAACCATTTTAGGCAAGAGTTGTAAAACTCACTACGAAAATACATAAAAACTTTTCATTTAACTTTTGGCTTCCATCAGGAACGGTTCCTGACTTACACAATAGGCAACCAAAAAATTTTGATGCATCTTTTGCGGGAATGTAGAGAAAATGGAGAAACCTCCCCAAATTTGGCCTGGATATAGCTTAAAACCAAAGGGGTCAACCAACTGTTGTGTGAGTATGTCAAAAAACTTGCCACTTCACAATCCTTCCTTGCAAGCGATTTAAAACTGCAGTATCATGGTGTAAAGTATAGCGGGGGATTTTTCCAAAACATTTTAATCCTATGCCCCAGCAAACCATCTTCGACCTATGCTTTACCAGATCACATCAATAGTGAACCTACCCTCTTTTTGGAGATTTTAATGCCAACAAAATAATGGGGGTCAAAAAAAAGACCAATGGAACTAAATAGTGAAATTGCAAAAAAAATGAGCATGAAATTTTCGAATTGGGGGCACTACTGAGCCTCTCCATAATGGTGGCAACTAGATTTCCCTTTGGGGATTTAATACATCATATACGATGCATGACTCGTCATAGTTGATGTCTTCATCTGATCTTTTTCCCAAGACTAACAACTGTCAATCTTGATCACATCTCCAGCATCAAGGAGCTAAATCAAAGGATAAACTTTTTCTCAAACCAGAACACAGAGACAAATTTTATTAACCATTTGGGATCAATGGGTATAAAAATTACCAGCCCACGGGCACACAAAAGTTTAATGATGATTTATACCACAATTGAAGGTTCCACAGACAAGGGGCAGAAAGGAAACAAAGACCCTCCCTATAAGAAAAAAAAAACCAATGTAAGTACTAAAATAAATCCCACTCCCAAAATCAACCATGCACTGGGAGGATTTGAAAGCAAACCGTGAATGAGAACCCCAGCCGCTCAAACGTCCAAAGCTGCACTAACAAATAAAGGGAATAGAAGCAAGAATTTTAGGCAACGGGAATGGGAACAGTTTTTAGGGTTTTAAATAGGCCCCCCCTTTTAAGATTGTTTTGGAAAGGTATAAAAAAATAACCAGGAAAAAGAGGGCAATGTCTCACCCTTTCCTCTTGAAAAAGTAAATACCTCTAAAATGACGGTCCAAACATCCAGCTAAAAACCCTCACCATATTAGAAAAAATTTAAGAGTACTTCTGAAGAAAGTTGAAACGATTTTTTTATGAGCCAAAATTTTGATGAAGTGTTTGCCTCTTTACCGAGTACAATTTAGATAATGCATTAACTAAAGGTCGATCAACCCGCCCTGGAAGATGGTATAACCTGTTTTTTTTTTCTCAAACCTAAGGCACTGCCTGAAAAACCCTTTTTTGGCACTGTATAATCTCATTTAATTGAGGGCTTTCTTCCATTTCCGGGACCGATGCCTTTGGCCTTCCTAACCCCAACAGCCGAACTTTAAGCCGATCCCTTAACTATTTTCTTTGTAAAACTTTTGAAAGAATGATGCTTAACAGACTGACACAAATCAAGATCAATTTTCCCTCCCTACCCTAGGGGCATGAAAGTAAAAGGTCGAACTTATTCCACCTTTCTCACGCACACACCTCTACTATTTTACCGCTTTCTTGATCTAA
Organism: Cherax quadricarinatus; assembly: GCF_026875155.1. Lineage (NCBI taxonomy): Eukaryota > Metazoa > Arthropoda > Malacostraca > Decapoda > Parastacidae > Cherax > Cherax quadricarinatus. The sequence continues at coordinate 9,313 of NW_026474332.1, forward strand.
AATCGCATTTGATATTGCGAACAAAACCTTTTATACCATAACACCAAAATGAATTTTGGGGGGTAGCTTACTCTCTGGAAAATGGGATACCTGCAAATAGAGTATCCTCACCTTTACCAAAGGGCTCAAAGTGACCCTAAAAAATGTTTTTGGGTACACACAGGGGGATTCTTAGCCCCTGCATTTAAGATTCAATTAATGCCTCCAAAATGCCTACCTGCCTCACCAAACTTATACATAAGCTATGCTGATGATATCATGATCCTACAACAGGGCATAAAAAGATACCATTTTTAAATGAATTTCAAGCAATTTGTAACGACGGCCCCCTAATATCCCCTCTAAAAAAAAGTATTAACAAAAAACACTCCCCCGCCCATCTATTTGCGGTGAAACATTAGCTACTTAAAACTTACAGATTTTTGGTTAGATGTAACCCTTTAAAAAAATCCACTATACCACAGCAAAATAAGAAATGAAAAGCAGGCTAAATGCTCTCAAAGCTGTTCTGGCTACAACCCCACCAAAGGGCTAATATAAAATCGTGAAAATGATGTACATAGCCTATTTTTTGGTCCTTAATTGATTATGCTGCTCCCATGTTGATATTAGCTAAAAAAATTTCTCTCCGACCCTTGGTTTTTAATGAAAAAATGAAGCCCCAAAGAATTTTTGGGTTGCCCAGATCACAAAATTCTTCACATGAGAAGGATTTGGGATTTCTAAAACATGATAGGTTTTAAATTTAACACATACTTGGTATTAAATGTTGAGAAACGAACCAACACTGTCACAAAAATCTTACTAAGTGCCCTAGGGGTAAATACACACAGACTAAATGATTGTAAAACGGCTTGCATTAATTTTAAAACCTGCTTTAACTGTACCTGTAGTCAACAGAGCATTTAAACCCCCGGGGAAAAAGTGTTCTTTAATATCACATCCTAAAGTCCCTCTCAAAAGCTCTTGCTAAAAACCCTTCCCTTAAATCACTTTTAGAGAAACTGCCAATAAAAAATTTTCTCACCTAGCGGGTAGTAATAAGTTACACAATTAAACACTGAGGGATCTAAACGGAGTTTTCGGGCGGGGCGCATCTGCTCTTTTTCCACCTCCCTAGTTAAGAACGAAAAAAATTTGTTATTGGGGCATAAAAAATTAACAACTGGCGTCCTACACTGAAAACTGAATTTTTTTTGCAATCCAATGGCACTAAAGCAACCTATGACACGACTTGACTCAACACATTCTGATTCATGTCTATTGAAGGACTTGACTCAAAATGGCTCAACAACATGCTCTTTGGGAGAAGCCAGTAAGAACTAAAAAATTAGGACAAAGGAATTAATGTACAATTGCTATGGATCCCATCACACTTTGGATCCCCTTCATATAAAGTTGATATTACCAAGACGATACCCAGAAGGAGAATGAGAATATAACTTTGGTATAACGTGTCTTGCATTAGAATAATATTTTTTTTTTTAATTTTTTTAAAACACACAAAACTTAATAAAAAAAATAAAAGACGTACCCGGGCAACAGATTAACCTTCCATCGCCTAATGACCACCCATTCGCTGCCTGACCATGGGGGATGGGGTTGGCTCTCACCCCTCTGTGTTTCAGGCGAGCTACCTCAGTTCTCAAATCATTATAGTGAGGACGTCCTGCTCAATTTGGGGATATCAAAATGGGGGAACACAGGACGGAGATAAAACATCTGCATTGGCGGTTCGGGGATTTTAAGGGGAGGACGAAACGCCTTCCCCCTAACATCACGGGATACATAGGTTTTCCCCCAATGGGGAAATTTGATGGCGTCGCTCTTAAGGTTTGATAAAAATCTTGTAAATTTTTTCTACAAGCCGGCTTCTAAAACAAGAAATTTCGAGCATTACCAGGAAAAAACGCATGGTGGAATTCAGCATGGATGTCATTTTTACATGACGTCTCAAGTATTCAAAAAGGGGTGAAGGTATAAATTCCCCTTTAGGCCAGGGCATAGGGCCTACAGGAGTTTTTTAGCATTATGGGACAGTGCATTCTGCAACCATGGGGGTGTGGAGGGAGGGTCCGTATGAAAGGGATGCCAGAAGGTTTTCTTACACCCAAAAAAATGCTTTAAAGGCCTATACCATCCTTGTTACGATGACGTTATAGAAACAGTTTAGTGTACTAGCTGGTCAGGAAAACTGCGCTGTGTAGCTCTTTTAGCACATGGCACCCATTGTCCTGGGAAGCGGGCTCCTCGATTCTGGAAACCCCAATTTATGTTTCAACAGCCTTGTGTTTTTGTGCCTGACCGGGGCCTCGGGGGGCCGGATGACGCCCTCGGGAGCGAAGGCGAACGGGAGGTGGAGGGGGTGGAGACGTTGCCCTCCCAGGGCTTTGGGGAGTCAAAGGGTGACATCTGAGGAGTCTTTAGCCCAGAACTCGCCCAGGAGGTTTATTGCAATGTGATCAAGGATTTTTGGATGGGGGGAGCCCTGGGCAAGGTGTCCTATTTATTAAAAAGCCGGCGCTAAAAGGGACAAAAATCGTGGGGGAAGACTTGAGTAAGAAGGGCGGGAGCATGTGGGGTGAGGGGTACACCAGGGGATTCCCTGGGGGTATATGTGTGAAAAGGGGAATTCTAGAAAAAAACTGCGGCATCAAGAAGACGGGGTCATTCCCCCGGGGCAGAGGCCGGGAAAAAGTCATGGGCAGGGTGGTGGAGCCTTGCCACTAGTGGTGGGGGTTTGGCCCTATTGCACAGGGGGGAAAGGGGGGAGGTGCGCACAGGAAAACCGAGTGAAAGGGGAACAGTAATGTGAAAATGCAGTGGAAATCCCACGGCATAGGGGAAAGCCGCCCCTTCTAAATTTTCAGCCGTGCCCCTTTAAATTTTAAATGGACTTAAGACTGAAGTCAAGAAATTTTTGGTTGGAGTGTTTTTAAGGCTTTTTGATGTCGACATATGTTTTTTGCAAGAGCATAATTACAGGGCGGGAGTGTGTTGCAGGTGAAAGGAACGGATGTATTTACCAGGTTTGAAATTTGGGAAGGGGGGGAACATGGCGGTAAAGGAGCCACCCCTTTGCGTGTCTTTGGATAAGAGGGGGGTGGGAGGGTCGTGAGGGGGGAGGGTGCTGGGGTGAAGCGAGCTATTTTCGAGGAGTTTACATCCAGAAACTGTAATACCAGGTAAAAGTAATTTTGTCAGGGAAAATTGCTGTATCACTTGAGAGTTTGCCTGCTATAACAGTAATAGGAGGTATTGGAATTGTGTGTTTTGGAGGGGTGATGTCGAACCGAGGGGGGGGTTTGTGTTTATGTTCGGGAGTATTGCAATTTTGGGGGTAGTTGTGGGGTGGGGGGGGGGGATACCTATGGAGCAACTTCTTCCGTGGGGATATGAAGCGCGTTTGGGACAGAACAATTAAGAGGGTAAGAGTTGTGGGGTGAAAACCTTCGATTGGGATTTTCTGATACAGGTGGTAAAGAAATTTTGTTTGGGGGATGGAGGGGTGCGATTTATCGGGGTACTGGAAATTTAAATGTAACTTTTTAAGGGAGGACGGGGGGGCCCTTTTTCAGTGATTGGTGTTAAATTTTTTGGGAGGCTGGGGACGGGGAGATAGATCGTAATTTGGGTGGGAAATCAGGCCAAACCGAAATAGCGTTTTTTTTTAATTTTAGGGACGAGAAGGGGCGAGGTGGCTTTTGGGTTGAAAATTTTTATCGGGAACATTTTGCAAGACTTTTATTTTGGGGGCAGGGGGGTAGGAGTTATGATATGGACAGTCTGCAGAGTAAAAGCTGAATTACACAATATAGGTTTGAGCAATTGGTTTTAGAGGGGGGTTAGAGGACGTATGGGGGTGATAAGCCGTCCGGGTTTTTTTTAAAAAAATAAATTTGGGGACCGAAGAGGTAACCAAAACCATTCTACAATTGGAGACAAGCCCTGGGGGGGGAGGAAACCAGAGGGTCGGGTCCTACCCCAAACGAAAGTATAGTCTCTATGCTGAAGTTGGTTAGGGAAAATGGATTTGGGGGAGGGGGGGTTCCTGAAAGGGTATTTTTAAAGGGGGGGCCCATAGTTTTTTAATGAGCAGGTAGAGTGGGGTTGGGGGTTGGTATAAGTAGGTTGAGGGGGGAAGAGGCATTTTTGGGGGTGATACTGGGAAAACACCAGGATGACGAAAATCCAAATGATTTTTATGAGCACTTTGGGGGGTGTATTAGGCAGTCTTTTGTTAGGGTTTTGGGATCAATTTAACTAGGGGGAATTGGGCCTCGCAAAGTACGGGTGTCATATTTTTGGGGTGCAAAAAAGGGGGGGGGGAAAATTTGAGTGCTTACCGAGCAAACCTGTGGGTGCAGATTAAAGGGTTTTTTGCGAAAATTTTGGGTAATAACTGAAGAAGGTCAGGGTCGGTGAAAACAGGGGGGACATTTTGGGTACCCGGGGAGGATATGCAGGCAGGCATGGACGTATTGGGGATTTCCTTGGGTAGTAGTAAGGAGGTATTCTGGGTTGGTTTGGGAGAAAGCTTAGATTATGTGGATGGGGAATTTTTTGATTGAGAGAATGTGAAATTTTTTTTTGGAGGGGGTGGTGGGAGGGGTGAACTTTGAAACGGATGCACGATGAGAGTACAGGAAAGTGGGTTTGGGGAAAGTCCGTAAGCATGGGAGGGGTTTAAGGCAGGGGTTCCACCTCCCAAATACTTTTTGCAGTATGCAGAATCCTTTGTATGTTGGTTGATGTGGGAGGGAAAGGGATGGGAGAGTGGAGGCTTTTGGGGGAATATTTTGGTTATGTAGAAGATACAACGTTTTTTTTAATGAATAGAAAATTTAAGTAAAGGGGAAAGGGGGTGATTGAGATTTTTGGGAATGCACGGGGGATGAATTAATAAGCAGAAACACGATTGGGGGAGGTAGGGCTTGGTAGGCGGGACTTGGGGGGAGTTTGGCTGGATAACGTAGAAAGGCTAAATATTTGTGGGTTTTTTTTTGGGCGATGCACAGGAGAGCGGGAGGGTTAATTCAAAATGGTAAGGACAAGCTTTGAGGGGCTCGGGAGTCAAAGGGGCCGGGGGATGTAACCTTTGCGCAAAGGTTGTGGGGGAAAAACGCTGTTTTATAGTAAGGTGTGGGGATGGGGGAAATTTTCCCTTACGAAGTCAGAATATTAGGGAAATTTACAAAGAAATCTTAAGTAGTGGGGGGTTTTTGGAGGGTAGGTTGACTGCGAAGACGGGGAGTTTGGGATTGATGGCATTGGATCGGGGGTAAAGGCCTATATTAAGCAGGGGTAATTCGGGCAGCGGGGGAAAGGGTTTTTCCCGGGGGGGGGGAAAGGGGGATTCCGCAAATGGGGGGGCGGCAGGGACTTGGGAGTGTAAAGATAGTTGGGGTTTATTTTAAAAGGGTTTCGCAATGTTAAAAAACTCAAGGTAAAACGGTGGGGGGTGGGGGTCGCGTCGGGAAATAATGCGGGGGATGCAGTGAAAACCCACAAAAATTGGAGAGTGAATGGGGGGAAATTTTAGTAACCAAAAATACGGAAAGGGTGAGAGAATTATATATAGATTTCTTAGGGGGACTTTTACATCAAAAGAGGCCTAAGACAAAGGGGTTTTTGTGAAGAGCCATCGGTTTTTGTGGGAATTAAAAACTGTTTTCCTGTATATATTTTTTTTCAATTTGGGGGTGGTAAGTTTGGATTAAAGGGGGGTTTTCCTTTTTTTGGGGGGGGTCGATATCACCCCCTAAGGCTTTAATTTTTGAATGGGAGTGTGCCCAACGGGTGGGGGGGGTTTCAATACGAATATTTGAATTTGATGTTTCTTGGGAGGGGGAGGTGGGGGAAACTTGGGATAAAAGTGTTAGGGGCGTGTTTTTTAGGACACATGTGGAACAAAAAATTTATATGGGGGGGGGGGAACTAGTTTTCCGGAGGAAAAACGTGGATTTTTTTGAACTTTTTCCGCTTGGTGACGGGTAGAGACAAGGGTTGGTCTCTTCAGTGGGGGCCCCTCTTGGATTTTGGGATGCCTTAGAATTGTTGACGGGTTTGCAAGGTGTTTTGTGGGGTAAAGTTTATTTGCAGGAGCCGTTGGGGTTTTCCGGGTAGTAGACCTTATGATTTTGTAAAACCACAGAGTTTAAAGTTGTAGTGTTTTTGTTTTTTCTTTTATTGTTTAAAAAAATTTTTTTATATAGGGGGTTTATTTTCATATGTATAGTGGGGAAATTTTTTATATATTCGAACTGATGAACTTTATCCTTGTCAACTTTTTTTTTTTTTATCGTATTGAAAGGTACATTAGGACATGCCGAGAATAAAGCATTTTAGGGGGTTTATTATCCCCTCTTTTGTAAAAAGGTTTATATTATATATTGAGTGTTAATCGGAACATTAACTTTGTGTGTGTGTGGGTGTTAGTGGGAACAATGTCTTAGGTATAGTTTATCATGGATGTAATTTTTTTTAGTTTATTTGGAGACTATCTTTTAGAGTTTATATAAAATTATAATCCAGTTTTTTCGTACGAACACATGTCACATACCGTGGGTGGTATGTGCATAAAAAAATTAAAATATATAAAAATATATAAAATTTTATATATATTATATTATAAATATATATATATATTATTTTTTAATATAATATATTATATATGATTGAAAAGGACCCCCTTTACATGTTTTATAAAGACTCCGACTTTTGTTTAGTATTGGGTATGTTTTTTTTTTCGTAAAAAGGTTGGTTTATTTCGTAAATTTTTTGTTATATAAATGGTTAAAATGTATTTTTTTTTTTTTGTTGTGTACTGACTTTGTCTGCCACGGTTGTTGATTCTAATTGTCGCTTGTGTTTTTTTTATTATGGTTTATGTTATGTTCTTTAAAAAAAAAAAAAAAAAAAAAAAAAAATAAACCCACACACAACTCCTGTGGTTTCCAACCCCACCCCCCTTTTTACCCCCCTATTCTAAATCAAACAGGTTTACCACAGCTTACGGACATATTGACAAAATACATTAAAAACATTGTCAGCTTGTCCACAAAGTGTTTTAAAAGACCAAAAGACTGTTTGAACGTGACTAAAAATCATGGTTTGATATATATCACAAAAAACTTACATTCTACAACAAAAAAAGATATTAGCACACAAATAATTCCCCTACGGGAAAGACACCTTTCTAAAAATTATCCCCAACACAAACTGTTTGAACCCCCCCCCCCTGCTTCCCCCACCCAAACCTTTTTACAACCAAACATAAAAATTATACAGAAAAGAAAAAAATAAAACATCGTAACACATTGATACAGTACGGGTATAACAGAACCCATTTCACAAATACCTCAAGTAATTACAAAGGGTCTACCCAAAAGACATCAAGGGGCCCAAAAACACGGGGTCCCTAAAAACTAACACTTCCATTTTTTTTTAAAAGTTTATGCATAGGTATAAAAGACATACCCAATACTTACAAGAACAAAAGGGACGCTCCTCAATCCTCCCCCAACCCCCCACCCAAATATCAAAAACAAATATCCAAGATTCATACACACTCACAGCAACACCACCTCAACCACACCACGACCTTACCACACAGGCCAGGCCAACACCTCAAAAGAAACCAAAACTACTCATACCCACAATTTCAGACACATCTGAACAGCCATATCAAGCCACTTTCATCCAACACTGGGGACTGCCCCCCTCAAGGGACACGCTACTGGCGCCCCAACACACACCCATTTAAACCGGGGCCGCCATCAAGCACAGACCCCACCACAACCCCCTTTCCACGATGATTCTCGCACCATCAAACCCCCCTCGCACCGGCAAGGTTCCTCTCTCCCCGCCCCCCTAAACTTTTTTCATGCCCCAATTGGGCCCTGCTCTCCACGCTCTCCCCACGACACCCGGCCCCCTGGCACCCCCTGCTGTTGCTGCTCCCTCCACTAGCAACCGCCCCCCCTCTACCGAGCTTCTCCCGGTTCGTTGGGGCCGGGGCAGGGCGTCTCAGAGCCCCACATGCTGCCCCCCTCTTTCCTCATCCCAGCGTCCTCCTCCATTTTTTTGACCGGATCTCCACCAGAACCCCACCACCACCCTTTATCTCTGCCTTCGACGAGGGGTCACCACGTCCCCCCCCCAGCACCAAAAACCCCTCCTGCGCCGACGCCATGGACAATCTCTGGGCTGGCCGTCGGACAGCCGGGGAACCACATCTTAATAGAACATGGTATGCAAAAAAACGCTATTTTCGATCCAAGTCCCCCACTTCCACCAACACCTTTGGGGCCCTTCCCCCAAAGCCTGCTTTACCACCGGGGATCAGGCAACCGAGAACACAGTTTTCCCGATTCGACACCACCACTGGCTCCTTTAAACCCTCCCACTCCAAACCGACCGGCCAACCATCTCCTTTTCGTCCCGTTGGGGGCCCCCCCCCATTGCATTCGTTATCCACCCGCCGGCCCTGGCCTGCCCCCCGCTGCCCACACCTGCGCCATATATCATAGTCACCACAGAGGCGGGACGTCCGTCGTTGACCAGCATACACACCATGACCTGTGGCGGAAGTCTCAAAGGGACACATACAAGATGGCCTGCGTGAGACATCTTAAGGGTAAACGAACCGCTGGGAGACCAGCATACGCCCCAGCCACCCCTTGCCTTTTTTAGCCCTGGTCCACTCCGATCTCTGAAAAAAAATGGGAATCCGTTGCATCGGCCTCGATGGCAACTTGCCATTTCACCCCCGATTTTGTCCCGAAACATCCACCATACACACAGCACTTCAGGGACACATCTACGCAAGATCTGGAATTGCTCAACCACTTCTCGTACACTGGTCATAGTATTTTACAAATCCGGGAGTGCCCTTTTAAAGCCCCACCAACAAATCCTTGCCGGATACCATAAGTGTCACGGAAACTTGGTACAAAAAATTGTTTTATTCTCAGGCGAAAACGCCCCCCAAAAAGCGTAACCCCAAGGTATTCACCCTCCCTCACGCTGAATACCAAAACTCACTGGATACTTGCTAGACTGTCATCAGAAGGTACGAGGCCCCGTCCACACTCCGGCAGCTAGGGTGCGACTTCAAACGAAAAAATTTAAAAAATATTAGGAGAAAGTAAATAATTAAAATGATTGTTTTAAATCGTTAGAAGCCGGGAATCATAACCCCTATGAAACTGAACTTAGATAATATTTTATGGGGCAACGTCAAATTTAAAACCCCGACTGATTTGTAGTGGCCAGGCTTAGGCTTGGTTCAAGTACTTCGGCAGTTTGGAGACACACAAAGTGGGTCAAACAAAGTAAAATTTTGTACAGGCAATGGCCACTGTCTTGAACACTTTTTTTTTAATTTTATTTTAAAATACAGATACATTATACATGGGAAACAAACATATTCACTAAACCAAACAACATTTTCAACAAAAAAAAAGTACAACATACTATCACAATCCAAAAAAAAAAATTCCTTTACAAGGTGTACCAGCACAATCCAAAAACACTTCAGCACACTTAAACTCTTATGCCAAGTTTTTTCAAAACAATTCTTAAAGGAAAAACCTCAAAAACCACATAAAACCCTTTAAAAACCCATACACCACCCCTCACCAAAAGGACATTTTAAAAGTCGTACAATGGCTCTGGAAGAAAAGGTCCCCCCCCCCCTTTAAATACCAAAAAAACAATGACAACTAAAGAGGGGGATACTATTGCTCTAAATAACAATTTTAAAACTTGCCTGGCATACAAGATAATATACCTATATCTCAAAACGGGGGCAATCCACCCAAGACTTCTCATACACTGTTTAAACCCCGACAGTATTTTTACAACAACACCGCACTTGAATCATATGCAACCTCCCAACAAAGTCTCTAAAATTATGTATTTACAAAAATCAACATACATTTTTATATTACCTTACATATACCTTACATGTGACTTTTAAAAATTAAAAATAGCAAAGAAAAACCAACAGCGGTATTAAAATTATAACACTACCCACACATACGTGTCACACGACATTACTATAAATCTTAAACCAGGCTTTGAAAAAATTTTATTTTGGCCTTAGTGCCAAAAACAATCTCACAAATATTTAAAAATACCACTTACTCATAACAGCTATTTACACTTCCGAACCTTTAAATACAGAAATTGGGCTTACAGAATGCTTTCCACAAAAGGGGAAACCCCGGACTTTGTATCACACATATTCTAAACAGTCATATGGCAGACCTTAGTAACACCACATAGTAAGTGCTTTTTTTAACATCTTTGAAGACACTCACACAAAAACGAACAGTCATTCCCCACACACACAAAAACTTAAGATTCTACCCTTTCATTCACCTTGTATACACACAGTGAGTAGTGCTCCAAAATTCTACATTACTATCCAAAATTTCACAACATAAAGGGAAACGTTTAAACCCCCACCCACACCACCTCACCACAGAAAAGCAAAAGATCATACAAACCAACACACACTTTAAAAGCCACCACACACCCCACCAAGAAAATAGCCCATCGTTCCCCTTTCTTTACCTTAAACCCATAAAACCTTCAACTTAAAACTCCGACCCCAGTAAAAACGCTGTCTCCCACCTTCCCCCATAAAAAATCCCTATTGCGACAACTTAGTTCTATAAATGGTGGCCGCTAACACCTTTATTTTTCATCCACACCCACCTCCCTCATGCCCCAAAATATAAAAAAAATCAGAACATACCAACCGCATTCACCACCACTGACTCATCCCCCTATAACTAAACTTAACACCCTAACACCTTAACCCTTCCCCACCCAAACCAACAACCCTACCTAACCATACCCCAAGCTTCTAAACAATTACAAAAATACACGGCATAAAAAATCTCCGAACATCCCACGCTTTGACTCCCCCCCCCTCCCCTTTTCTCCATTAAAAAACCAACACATGAGGCAAGATTCCAGTAAAACCTAAAAATTACCTCCCAAAAACCTGGGTTTTAACACGCAAATTTCCGTAAACATTTCCAATATTCCCCCCCCGCCCAACATGGGTAAAGCCCCCCCAACTGCCGCCCCCCAGACCCACCCCCCCAGCCCTCAAGAAACCTCAATTGAGGGGCTTCGGGTCCCTCACCGTAATAAAACCCCAACATGGGTTACGGCCCCCTGCCAAACTACAGTTTTAAAATTAACCTGCCGGCCGCGTACCACTGGGGACGCACAAACCCATTGTGGGGATGCTGAGCCGGGCCCAAAGCATAAGTACCTGAAAAACCTCACGGTACACACTACTCTTTTGAAGCATAAGTACCTGAACACCTCAAAGGACACATCTACTGGGTTTTGAACAGAATACCTGAACCCTCACGGAAGCAGCTAACGTATTACCAAAAACCCAATGGAAAAACATCTACTGGGAGTAGAGAGATTCTCTCGTCGCTGATTTGAAAAGCCTCACCGCACTCACGAGTCGTTGGCCTCATTATCTGAGCCGGGATTCATGAGCTTGCAACATAGTGTTGCTGCCCGGACCACTTGCAGTGTCAACCGGCCTTAAGAGATTTACAGATACCATGAATCTGCGGGCTCACCGCCTACCTATCAACTGTGGGGCCGGGGTCACTGATGCTGTTTTGGGGGCATTACTAAGAAAAGGGTTTGGGGTTTACACTAACGGCTAGGACCGATGGGACACTTAGGGGAAATATGATGGAGTGGAAAACCCAGATATCTTACAGACCCTAGTGGAACACTGAAAAAAAGGTGTCTTGTACCTGAATATGCTGGTTTTTAGTTTATTTAATAATCATGGACTTCTCAAAAACGCTACGCGGAAGTGAGTGTGTTCCAGAGATAAATTCAAGTGTGACAGCGAGAAAGGGTGTGATAGCGGAGAAAAAGGGTTTGTTGACCGGGAAACTGGAGTGTCCGGGGACACAGAGAAAAAGGGTCAAGGACACGGTTGGAAAGGGCGTCATCACACGGAGAAAAGGGGGTCAAGTGACACGGGGGATAAAGAGCGCACAATCAGATAAGGAGTGAAAACGCAGGTATTGAATTTATTATTTAAATGTTTTTTTAATTTATTATTTTAGCAAAAGATAATACACTGGTGTCAAGTTTACCCTGGAGGGTTACGAATTATTTTTTTTTTTTTTAGATGCTAATTAAATTTTTTATTGTAACATCATATGTGACAAAAACCTCTAACCAAAGATTGTTTTTTTTAGTGCAAGACAGGTATACAAAAAACCCACAAGATAAAGTTTAAGACACTTGTCAACATCTGGTTACTTTTTTGTAAACTTTCGCCCTCCCTGGCTTTATCAAACAAAATTTTGGACATGAAAAAGAAAACAAAAAAACTAATACAAAAAAGAGGGAAACGTCCCCCCACCTTGAGGTGGGGGGGTTTTCAACCCGTGGTTTAGAGATTCTGCCGAATCTCTACAACCACTACAATTCATTTACGTTATATTGTATCCCGAACTTTTAATACTAACACAAGTAAAACAATTGGGGTTTTTGTAAAACATCCTCACCATCAGTAAATCCTTACCCTCCCCCATCATTGCATATCCATATGCATCTTTCTACCCCCTCTCCTCCCCCCACCTCCCCAAAAAGCCCCTTTTTAGATACACACTCATAAAAACCTTTCAAAGGATAAGCCCCACCCCCCGTGGGTAACGGAAGCCAAAACCCCCCCTCTATTTTGCCAGCACAACCCACCCCAATAAATCGAAAAACCCATGTTCAACCGTTGCACCTCTCGCCGCCTCATGTTATATTGCCACCACTGCCATAACTTTCATACAACAGACGTTCGTCCAATGACCCTCTGATGCAAAGTTAGCTGGCCCCTCCTCAAACCACCCAACTTTTCAATACCCCATCCACGGGCCATCGAAATTTTACCTCTTTTCGACCCCATCATTCTTAACGTACACTACCCACAAATCAAAGCTGATCCCCCACATCCACCCGCCCCTACACCCATCTCTATTTAGTTATTTCCAGGCCAAATCTAGACTTTGCCCCATAATTTTTTCCCAACCCATAGCCTCGCCAAACACACACCACCTTTTCCCACCTTTGAAACCTTCTCATCCCCCCCAATACTTGTGTCCCCAATAACCCCCAAAAACCCGGCCGACCCTCTCGTTCATTTCAACCCCCCATTGTGATACTCCACCTAACGCCCTTTAAAAAGGGGTCCTGGGGGCATGCAAACAATATGGCGACAGAGGGCATCCCTGTGCAAACCCCTTCCCATCTGATGTTAACACCACCTTCCATTAACTTGTACTCTCAAGAAACTCACGACACAAAGTTTTTTGCCCCAAAATATAATTTCCCTCCCGAATCCTGCCAAAGCAGAACCTCCATAACGCATCCCCTCACACTATCTAACCGCTCTCCAATCCAATGCCAAAATACCCCACCCCCCCAACTCTCCCTCTGCCTATAAAAATTCTAATAACTCCAGCCCTTCATACAATGTCCTACCGGTACCCCATATTGTCCTCTGTCAATTTTCTTTTCCTATACCTTTTATTCTATTCCCAATTCCAGCAAAAAATTATAATAGCCAACATAACGATATTTTCTCATAACCTCTACCGTAAGTCTGTCCACCTTTCGGAAATAATACCACCACACATCCTTTGGCCACCCATTTCCCCCCTCACCTTTATTTCATTGAATAACCTAACAAAAATCCTTCCAAAAACTTCCCCAAACCTAATGTAAAAATCTTAGGGAACCCATCTACACCTGGGGCCTACCCAAACTTGCACCAGACAAAGCTTTGCGAAATCCACTTTCCGGATCGGACCTTCTAAAGCTGCCCAAACATCCATCAGTCTCCATTTCACAAAACCTCCCATTTTTTTTAAACCTCATCTCGAATACCCCCGTTTTTGAAAATGACCTAAACCAGCATCTAGATATCCACTCAACCCCCGTCCCCTCCAATACCCCCCCCCCTATACCCTCCTCCCCCCCATGAACAGTTAATCCCCTCATCCCCGATTTTTTAAAAGCTGCGCCTCAAAACACATGCCGAAGGCCTGTCCCCCCCATAACACCTCTTCCACCCCCCCCAAAACTCGCGCCAATCAAAACTTTTATTTTGAAAAACCCATTATTCCTTTAATCCCTCAATATCGTCCACCGGATAACAGCACTCCCCGCTCTAGCAAGCCTCAACTCCCCTAAAATAAATTGGTCCCCATACTTCAACCTGGGATATTCCCCCCCCCATACAAATAAAAATTCCTTTAAAATGAATTTCGCCACAGCTCCCACCAACAAACCAGATCATATTCCCAGCGCCTCTGCCACCAACCCTCCCACAATTGAACAAATACTGTCGAGGCTCTCTTCCTGCAACAACTTACATTTAACTTCCAAAATCCCTTTCACCCTTTTTGGCAACCCCTCCCACCTATATCCACCAAAACACCTCTTGATCAAAAAATAACCCCATACCCCCACACTATGATTACACTGCCTGGGGAGTACAAACGATCGAGCCCAGCCGCAACCCCCCGCTTAATAAAAAGTGTCTCCACCACCTCACCCCTCCAACATCAATCAATCCTACCCCGGGTAACAATTCTCCCAAATTTTTTCCCAAAAAATGCCCTGCCCCCTCGGTTCAAAATCCTTTCTCCTTTTCACAGCTCCAATCACCTAACAACAAACCCCCGGGAATCCACGCAAAAATATACCGAACTCCCCACGAATTATTCTTTACCCTTCATCTACCCTGCTGGGCCCCTACACACACACACCAACGTCATCTGTAACCCACCCCCCTAAACCCCTCCACACGAATCACCCCCCTTCTCCCCCCCCACTATGCCTGACAACCCAAAGGGCTATTTCCCTTTCCACCAACTCATAACTCGTCTATAATTGTGTCCTGAAGAACAAACGTCAACATCATGACGCACCAAAAAATCCCTAAACCATCACACTTTCTCTGAGCCCAACCATTGATGTTCAATGCAGGCACTTAAAAAAACCCACAAAGGGGGTTTCCCCTTGAACCCAACGACTTATCACCTGAACGTTTATTGCACCCTTTTCCCCCCCCTCCTTTCTGGGCACACTTACCCAACCCCTGCCCCTGAGTGCCCCTTAACCTCTCCGCATGGATCCGCCCATGTTTTTTTCCCGGCCGTTTGCGGGCGTAAAACACATCGTCGGGAAAAAAAAGACTGCGCAAAGCTTTCGGCGTACCCCCCGACCGCATCAAGTCATCCACCAGTGCCCCTGATGAACCTCCACCTCCACATTCTTTCCAACTGGGCATCCTTATCACCACTTCAGGCCGAGCTGGAAACACCACACCCTCCTCAACTGCAGACCCCAAAACCGGTCTGTACCCAAAATCCTGAAAAGGCGCTCATTTGCCCAAAATGTCCCAAACGCGACACTATCGACGTTTTTTTGATCGTTACCATTCACTTTCGCATGACCTCATCCGCACTTGTACAAATCCAGGGAAGTGATGTCGCCCCCTGCGAACCGATGCCCTCCCTTTTCTTTGGCCCCTCAACCTCCCACTCCATTCAAACCTGCGGGGCAAGTCGAAAACGGCTGACTTGATCCCCTCCTTTTTTCCTCCACATCTCGTCGTTGCTGCGGGTCATACGACCCGCACAAATGGCAAGTCATCGCTGCCCAGCGTATGTCACAAAAAACCCGAGCCTAAAAATTCCATCACCACTCGATGGAATAGGGTTCTGAGCGCATCTTGCAGAGTTTTTTACCCTCAGGGAAACCCCTAACGGCCCCTGACCACCTCCTGCAGTGACCGTATTATTGGCCTATTTTTCACAATAACTGTAAGTCAATGCACCGCCTCGAACGCACATTCCTGATCTTTTAAACCCCTGTGTAATAGCTGGATACATCATGCACCCCACTGTCACAGCATGATTAATGGGATGGCCACTTCCTGAAACTTATTCACCCGCCCCCACACATTTGCCGGCGAATTTTACAAAAAAACCCTTTGACCGTTCATGCAAGCCCCAAAACTCCTCATTGCTTTCCGTAGGTATCTCTATGATTGCAGGGAAAGCAACTCCCTTGATGGGGCCCCGTTTTCAGCTCCACTGGTTAATTCAATGCGACAGATTTTTATCCGGCGGGCCCGGGTAGCTGCGCCATTTTGTGAAAATAATACTGCCAAACCCCACAACTCCAGGGGGCAAGCAGCACACGTCCCCCCTCAAGGTTAAAAAGACAAATTTCTTAAATTTTTCCCCCTTATTGAGGAATACAGAGACAGACAGTAAATAACCTATGTGACATGTCCCAAAATATCTTTTTAATGAAAATAAATACCATATACTAAGCAAATTTTCCTAAATTTGCTTTAACAATAATGATATAATATTAGATAAAATCCTATTTATTCCTTTTAACCCCTTTTTGGGCCCAGTTTTCCTAGCCTTTTGTTATCCATATGCTCTTGCGCTAAAACCCTCCCCAGGATGGATATGGGGGGCACAAAAAACTAGCCACTTTGGGGCAAAAAACTGAAAAAAAGTAACTTTTAGTGGTTTTGAGGTTAAGGGGCAACTGATTTTCCCTGCTAATCAGGGAAGAATATTTTAAAAGTAGGGGAATCTCAGGTAAATATATGGACCGTCTTTTGTAACAAACAGAAAGGGCGACAGTGTGTCTTCCCGGGGCTCGGTTGTGACATAGTCAGCAGGTTGGATAATTATTTTGGCAGGTAATGGGGAAAACCCCTATCTGTCTTTGTGCTGGGGTAATGACATTGGGGAAGGGGAGGAGAGAGGGGCGCTGGATAAACAGGTCCCCTAGAAGTAGTTAGGTCTAAGGGGGGACCCAGTCCCCTATTTTATCTTGCCAAAGGGAGTGGGGAAAGAATGGGGCTACAATTGGTTTTAAAAATTTCTTTTTAACAGGTTTTGCAAAGAAATTGCAACTATTCTTGATAAAGGGGCCCATTCTTTGGCAAACGTGATATGTATGCAAGGGTGGGGTTTTTTTCTCTTTTTGGGGTGGATGGTTCATACCAATTCAATTGAAAGGGTAAGATGACTTGTCTAGGGAATTTAAATGATAGATTGTAGAGGTATGGGTGTTGTGGGAAAAAATTTTAGGGTGCATCATTTGGGTTAAAAAGCAGTTATACCGGGTACCTCAGGGATATGTTTAAAAACAATAATTTAAAAAAAAGTTGCTATAATGGCAAATCAACTGACAACAAACAAAGAGGATAGTAAGGGCAACGAGTACTACTCCCTTAAGGTTTACTATACAAATAAGGATTTTTAAAAAAAAGATAGAAGCTAAGATTACTTGCAATGTAGGAATAAGAATTATTGGGGATAACAGAGACCTGGTTCAACCTGAAAGATAACAATGCCTTCTGAAAGCAGAACAGGGGTTATAAACTATTCCCACTGATAGGTCACAGGGAAGGGGGGGATGTGGCCATTAGAAAGAAATTTTAAAATTTTTGTCTAAGCATGATATAAGATTTGAACTCAAACACAAACGCACAGTTTCCGAGGGGGCATACAAATTTAAATTTGGTGGATTTTAGGGCCCCCAAACCTTATAGGGAGGACAGTAAGCGTTTGGGGGCAAATTCATAGGCATCTAGATAAAAATGTTGTAAAGGGGGGAAATTTTTTCTTTAGACAAAATTTATTGGAACAATTGATAGGAAACTTTAGTCAGTCTTTTTTTTTACAGGTTTTAGATTGCTTTTTAGAACAGGTTTTACAAGCCCAAATAAGGGAAAAAACTGCTTGACTTTGGTTCTTTCCAACAAAGATTTACTAAATTTAAAACTTGAGGTTAATGAGAGCTTGGGAAAGTATCACAAACACTTAGTTTAATAATCATGAATTACCCAAAACGCAATCAAATCTCTTGAACAATTTTTTTCATATGGTGAGAAACTCAAGATGATCCCCAGGGGCTCTATAAGGGTCAAAACTCGTATAAAATTCTAAAAAAGGGAATATTGCATACTTAAAAAAAACTTCCTGACCTTTTCATAAAAAAACCACCCAACCCATTGATGTTGTGGCACAAGAGTGCAGAGTCCCGAAAAAAACCCAACCCCCCCTAAATTACCCTCATTTGTTCATATAACCTCAAATCAAATAACTCTTGTGTTCTAAATTTTTAAAAAAACACTTCCCCCTCAACTTCTTGCACATAAGAAAACAGAGGGGCTACAATATCCGGGTTAGGGTTTTTATAGGGGACTCTGCTCTCAACGTATTTTAAATTTACCTCCGTGATAAGTTTTAATTACTTGAGCCCAACTGGCTCTTCTGAGCCTACTCTTTTTATTGGCGATTTCAATGAAAACACAAAAACATTGGAAACTCAAATTTTGGGAATCGTAATGGCAACAACGTTTCACCTAAAAAATCAGATAATACCAAATTTAGGGGACCTTAACCCACACAATCTAAAAGGGGCTCCTTATCGTCCCGGGGTTCAATTACTTCTCCCCTTGAGTCTTCCATTGTAAAAAAAATAGCGTCTGACATTTCCCAGGGTAACCTCACACATATTTAAAACTAACCTTTTTTGTGGGATAAAACGAAACTTTTTAAGTTCCCACGATCACATGATGACTTTGTTCACAGTGACTAACTGGGATAATTTCCCATGATGTTTTCCCCTTTGAACCTTTTTAAAAATGACTTGTGAGCATATTCAAACTCTTTAAGCCGCCACTGCAACCTCTTTGGGACTAAACCCAACAAACCCATAATAATCATACCCCCTTCAAAAACCAACTTATTTCAAAGATTCTAAACTCGTACACTGAAACTACTGCTCGCAACTAGGGCCCAGCCTATAAAAACATCGACCCCTGGGAAAGCGAGGGCCTTCCCAAAATGCCCTTGGCTGCCAGAAAGCGTATGACAAGGGTCGGCAAACGACTGGGGAAAAAATTTTCAAGGTCTTAAAGCTCACCCCCACTTAGCCGGGCATGGGGACATAAATAGAATTAAGGGGAGCGAACTGGGCTGATCCGCACCCTCACCCTTGCATAGGGGGAAAAAATTTTTTCAGGGTTGGGGCTGCTACACTACATGACAACTTCCCCATACCACACAGGCAAAATTAAAAACAAAAAATGCAAGGGAGAGACTTTTTTGCTTTTTCCGGCAAGGCAGAGACTGCAACATTCCTTTCACTAATTAAGAATTATGCAGCATAACAAGGCAACTCCACGTCGCCTGTGAGGAGGTATTACTTACAACAACTAGATTGCTGTGTCGAGTACCCCGTAACCTTACTTGAATTTTAAAACATGAGCTATGAAAAGGGGGGCTCCCTCAACTTGGACCCAAAAGCCCACATTTCCCAAATTTCCCAA
>NW_026474333.1:0-10873 GCF_026875155.1 Cherax quadricarinatus
TTTTCATATGTGTGATGAATGGTTTTGAAAACCGACGTTAGAGAATTGAGACACTTATGCAACATATGGGAATCTTTATTGAAGAAACGTTTCGCCACACAGTGGCTTCATCAGTCCAATACAAAGTAAAAATGGGTAAGGAGAGGAGATTGAGGTAATCGGTCCCTTGGCCTGGAATCGATATATTTAGTCCATCACTCTTGTAGGAAGTACAGCATAGGGCCAGGGAGGTGGCTTATATACTGCAGTCTGTAATTATACTGAGTCATCCGTGTCAGAAGTATAACGCTGTGTGTCAGGAGGTATATTGTATCTCGTTTGAAGAAAGGTTGTTTTATGGAGAAAATACAATGTAATGTGTCTCCTGATTAGAGGGGACTACTATGCGGAGTGTGTATGGAGGTATACTGTGTCTCTTGAGTAGTTAGGAGTATTATGAGCTGTGAGTTAGGGGGTATATTGTGTCTGCTGAGAAGGGAGGAGTATTTGATGGACCTATGTTAGGGAGGACATCCATCTCATTATCACAACGAGCGTGGAATGTGTGTTCGTGTGTGAGTGTATATATATGTGTGTACTCGCCTAGTTGAGGTTGCAGGGGCCGAGTCCGAGCTCCTGTGTGTGTGTGTGTGTGTGTGTGGTGTGTGTGTGTGTGTGTGTGTGTGTGTGTGTGTGTGTGTGTGTGCACCTGTTTTTACTCACCTATTTGTGGTTGTAGGAATCGATTCATAGCTCCTGGTGGGGCCAGGAGCTATGAATCGAGAGAGTCAGTGTATATGTGTGTTTGCATATGTATATAGGGGTGTCTTTGTCTAAAGGTTTCTGTGTGTGGGTGCGTCTTGTGTGCCGTGTACGTGTGTATGGGGGTAAGGGAGGGAGGGAGTTCGTCCGTCTTGAGTGTGTGTGTGTGTGTGTGGGTTAGTGTTTACATCTAAGGAGAGAAGGACCATGTGATGCGTGTGTGTATGTACACGCAGCGTGTGTACACTCGCGTTTTAAGTGTGCATTTAGTGTATGGTTTAATACACTTACTTGTATGTAATGACTCCGCACTATCACGTAACTAGGATATTGTTGGAAATGATAGTTAAGAAAGTATACGTGTGTGTGTGTGTGTGTTCTATCTAGAATATTTGACTCTGCTAATTAATAGTTATTCTATTTCTAGCTCAAGCCTGGGAGAGTGGACCCTTCACTACAAGCTTGTGGCAGCCAATTAGCCTAGACACTTACACCCTCATCAACTACAAAATGTCTGTTTGTGTGTATATATTCAACAATTTGTACTTACCTCTTTTTGGTTGCAGGGATCGATTCATAGCTCCTAGTCGCACCTCTTAATTGATCACTACTCATTCCAGTCTCTCTCTCCCTGCTCCAAGAGCTTCATCATACTTCTTCTTACCGCTATGTATGGATTTTTCCTTCATTACTTCACTCGACGGATTATTCGACTTGCTGACAACCCTAAATCTCAAGAAATACTTCCGGACATCCCTATGACTTATGTGAGTTATCAACTTCCAGATGTATCTGCTTGTTCGTGTGTCCCATCTCTGAAACATTCTGTCCCTTTCCAACTTGTCAATTCCTTTAAGTATTTTATACGTCCTTTTTATGTCCCCCTCAAAACCCTTCTGTCCTTTAATGTCCTTTAACGTCTACTCACCAGATATACACCTTAGCTCCAGGACTAGTCTTGTTGGAATCTTTTGCACGCCCCTTCCCCCTCATTCCCCTGTCTTACTTCTTTTACAATGCCGTAGAATTCCAGTAGGTTTTTGATGCAATATTTCCCATTCCTGAAATTATTCTGCTTTTCCTGTATGAGTCCATTTCTTTCTGGGTGCTCCACCACTCTTCTTCTGATAATCCTCTCCAGGAATTTACTTGCTATACACATTAATGACACTAGTCTGTAGTTAAATGCTGCCTATCTGCTTCCTTTCTTATAAACTGAGACATTTGCTAACCTTCCACATTTCAGGTAGTTGCCTAGTTACTATAGATGTGATGAAGATTGTTGTTAGTTGTGTACACAGTACCTCTGCTTACTTTCTCAGGATCCATGTTGAAATGTTAACTGTGCCCACCGCCTTTAAGGTATCTAGTTCGCACAGTAGTTTCTTGGCCTCTTCCTCGGCTGTGTGTAATGTATCCAGTACTTGTTAGTATACGCCTCGGTTTGTTGGCTCCCCTACTTCCTTCCTCAGCCTAATTACCTGGACCTTGACTGTTGTTGTCCTCCTGATTTGGCTATGTAACAAATATGGGTCAGATTTGTTACATAGCCTCTGAGCATCTCTCCTTATCCATGTATCTTTGTTTCAGACTCTTCGGTTCAGCTCCTTATTTCCATGTGTCCTTTGCCTTCTCTCCTTTTACCATGCTCTAGGGCACTTGATTTTGGCCTCTCTTCGTCTTGAGTGAACCATGGGCTCACTCTGCCTTTCCATTGTTTCTGTTGTTCCTAGATGCAAACTTCTCTGCCTCCCTGCAACTCTGTAGCCACGTGATCCATTTACTGTCTATCATTATAAGAACATAAGAAACGTTAGAAAGAAGGAACACTGTAACAGGCCTACTGGCCTATGCGAGGCAGGACCAATTCTCCCACCGGCTTAAGCTCACTGATCGTTTACCTCACTGACCTACTGAGATCAGGAGCACGGCATTCGACCTAGTAGCACAAGCTAGTTAGGTCCAACTCACACCCACCCACACCCACTCACGTATTTAGCCAGCCTACTTTTAAAACTAAACAGCATCTTAGCTTCTATGACGGTACTGGGGAGTTTGTTCCAATCATCCACAACTCTATTACCAAACTAGTCAGTGCTTTCCTGTATCCTTTCTGAATCTGAATTTTTGCAAATTAATTAAAAACCGTTGCTGCGAGTCCTGTCAGTGTTAGATATTTTTAGCACGCTGTTTACATCCCCTTTATTAATTCATGTTTTCCAGTTATACACCTCAATCATATCCCCTAATTCTACGCCTTTCTAGAGAGTGCAGATTCAGGGCCCTCAGTCTATCCTCATAGGAAAGATTTCTGATACATGGGATCAACTTTGTCATCCTCCTGGAGTTTACCTGGAGAAGGTTTCGGGGGTCAACGCCCCCGCGGCCCGGTCTGAGATCAGGCCTCAGGCTGTTACTGCTGGCCGCACGCAAGCTGACGTACGAACCACAGCCCGGTTGGTCATGTACTGACTTTAGGTGCCTGTCCAGTACCTTCTTGAAGACAGCCAGGGGTCTATTGGTAATCTCCCTTATGTATGCTGGAGGCAATTGAGCAGTCTTGGGCCCCGGACACTTATTTTGTTGTCTCTAAGTGTATTCGTGGCGCCCCTGCTTGTTATCGGGGGAATGTTGCATCTCCTGCCGAGTCTTTTGCTTTCATTGGGAGTGATTTTCGAATGTAGGTTTGGTACCAATCCCTCCAGGACCTTCCAAGTGTATATTATCATGTATCTCTCTTGCCTGCGTTCCAGGAAATACAGATCAAGGACCTTCAACCGTTCCCAGTAGTTTAGGTGCCTTATCGTACTTATGTGTGCCATGAAAGTTCTTTGTACACTCTCCAGGTCTGCAATGTCGCCAACCTTGAAGGAGGCTGTTAATATATAGCAGTATTCCAGCTAGAGAGCACAAGCGATTTGAAGAGAATCATCATAGGCTTGACGTCCCTAGTTTCGAAGGTTCTCATTATCCATCCTATCATTTTCGTAGTAGATGAGGTAGATACATTGCTGTGGTCTTTGAAGGCGAGATCCTCTGTCATTATCACTCCCAGGACCTTCACATTACTTTTCCGCTCTATTGTATGGTTAGAATTTGTTGTATACCCTGTCACATTTTTAATTTCTTCAAGTTTCCCATATCTGAGTAGTTGAAATTTCTCCTCGTTGAACTTCATATTGTTTTGAGTGGCCCATTCGAAGATTTGGCTGATGTCCGCTTGGAGTCTTGTGGTGTCTTCGATGGAGGTCACTGCCATGGTAATCCGGGTGCCATCCGCAAAGGAAGACACGGAGCTATGGCTTACATCTCTGTCTATGTCAGAAATGAAGATGAGGAATTTAGCCCACCCAGGTAATTTCTCATACCCATGAAATCGGCCAAGCGGAAATTTGGGACAGCGACTTGATTTCAGTTATCTGGGTAATTCCATGATAAATAGAAACTAGTGATTTGTGATTGCTTTTCCCTAGCTCATCACTAACCTGAAGATTATTAACTAGTGATTCTTTGTTGGTAAGAACCAAGTCAAGAAGGTTGTTTCCTCTAGTTGGTTCTGTCACAAACTGTTTTAAAAAGCAAACCTGAACTGTATCAAGAAAGTCACTAGACTCAAGATTTCCTGCCACATTGTTCCAATCAGTTTGTCTAAAGTTAAAATCTCCCAATAACACAACATTTTCATATCTAGACGCCTTATGAATTTTGTCCCATAGCAGCCTACCACACTCTCTATCAAGGTTTGGGGGCCTATAAATCACACCCAAAATTAATTTTTCACGACCCTCTAGAAACTGTAGCCAAACAGATTCTGTGTCCGATATTTCTAATCTTACATCTTGTCTAACACAACAATTTAAATTATTTCTGACATACATCGCCACACCGCCACCCTTCCTGTACACCCTATCAGTGTGGAATAGCTTATAACCCTGTACGCTGCATTCAGAAGGCATTTCTCTATCTTTCAAGTTGAACCAGGTATCCGTTACAGCAATAATATCTATATTACCTACACTTGCAAGTAATTTTAGCTCATCTATCTTTTTTCTTTGACTCCTACTATTTGTATAGTAAACCTTAAGGGAGCTAGTCACTCGTTGCTCTCTACTATCTCTCTTTGTTTGTTGAGCAATGGCTTTGCCTTTACTAGTAACTTTATTTTGAATATTGTCTTTTAAACATATCCCTGGGGAATTGTGGTAATGTCTGATGTTTTCATCCCTAATACTCTAGCCTGATTGTTTTCCACAAACACCCATACCTCTACAATCTATCAGTTTAAATTCCTAGACAAGTCATCATGACTCAACTGAATTGGCTAATATAACCACTCCATCCCCAGAGAGATGAACCCCATCCCTTGCATGCATACCATGTCTCCCATATGATTTGTCCCAGTTATCAATGAATGGGATTGCAAGTTTGATACTTTTTAGTACACAGCTAAGTTCCTGAGAGATTAAAAAGTTTTGTCTAATGATACATTATTTATTCTACATAATATTTAAATGAGCATTTTCAGTTATAAAAAAAGTCAAGGGATGGAACATTCAAGGAACAGAATAAGATATTTCATGGTCTTACATAAAAAAAATGTTCTGTAGCCTCTTTCACCTTTGATAACTCCATCCCTTAAGTTCAATAACTCCATCAATTAAGCTCAAACGTAATTTGGTGTTTTAAATAGTCCCTTCGTTGTGGTATGCACCCTTCCTAAAAATTTCTAAATCATCTGAGTAAATTTCCTTATGAGTTCTTTGTATCCAGTATCTACTAGAATATGGAATGTGGAATATGATTTAACTTTCAACTTATTTAGTGTTGTTAAACTAGACAACCGGGAGACGGGGTTTTTCACGACTATGATATGATTCAGTTGCAATAAGTGCAGTGAGTCACTAACGAATAGGCTCTAGATTTAATCCATTTCAAGAGAATTCTTTATATACTTTGTTTTGCTACTGCCATTACGGATCCAGTGAAGAGCTACTTTTTCGTCGCTTAGGTACCACGGAGTTACACAGATAAAGTCACTCTTGCGTATAACGCCGTCAGCTCTAGCTGACGGCGTTTTTAGTAAAGACACACAATCCTTACTCGGCATTTCTCTAATGAAAGAATAGTTGTCTGATCCTCTCAATATGCCAACAGGACCGAGTGTGTCCTCGTTTGTATCACTAGGGGCAAGTTAAACCATCCAGCAATAGCTGATTAAATATTTCTCGAATTTACCTGGTTCTCATTTTATTAGATAGCCTGTCAACCTCAACAGAGGTTAACCGTTTTATTTTATAGGCTACAGCGTGTGGCGTCAGGAAACTTGATGTTTTCATATGAAAAGGTTTCCAGGTGCTGCTTTCAATCCCCTTAAGCAGGAGTGCTTAATGAATGTTATTGAAGACTTTCAAACAGAACATTCACTCTTAGTTCATTTTATCCGTTGTGTAGCCACATTTGTCTACAGGAAATGCTGCCTCTGCAACGTACTTTTTACTACATAGTGTGTGTGTGTGTGTGTGTGAAGGGGGGGTGCCTATTCCTCTGTGTTTGTGTCTTTGAGTCATTGATGTCAGTTGATGTGAACTAAGTTTGTCTATTCAACAGTCTCATTCAAGTCATTTATCTTTTCAACTTCCATGAGAATGAAGAAATCGTTCCTTATATGTCTATGACTTATCAGCGTCTTTAGGTTCCACCTATGTCCCTCTCATTTATTATTGATTTTATTGAGTCTGTTTCAGTATGTACTGTCAGTCATCAAGTCTTCCTTGACCCTCTTACTGCCGCGGAACTCAGGTTAAATTCCTTCAGCCTCTCTTCATGGTGTATTCCTCTCGGTTCTTATTCTTATCTGGTTACAAACCACTGGGGATATTCAAACTCCTTCACGTGTTTGACCAGGTATTACGAATTCACCAACTTTTTTTGCTAAGGTGTTTGAGGAGGTCGATCATGGTAATGAATATGACGTTTTGTATATGGACTTCAGTAAGGCTTTCGATAGAATTCCACATCACAGACTTTTGAGGAAACTTAAGGCACATGGAATAGGAGAAATTTTTTCCTGGGTAGAGGCATGGTTGACAAATAGGCAGCAAAGAGTTTGCATAAAGGGGGAGAAATCAGAATGGGGGCACGTCACAAGCGGTCTTCCACAGGGGTCAGTGTTGGGCCCCTTGTTGTTCACAATTTACATAAACGATAATGATGAGGGAATAAATAGCGACATAAGCAAATTTGTTGATGACACCAAAATAGGCCGTCCAATTCATTCTATTGAGGACATTAGTGCACTCCAGGATGATTTGAATACTGATGCAATGGTCGAAAAGTGGCAGATGCAGTTTAATATTGACAAATGCAAAGTGCTAAATGTTGGACAGGACAATAACCATGCTACTTACAAACTGAATAGTGTAGATCTTAATACTACTGATTGCGAAAAGGATTTAGGAGTTCTGGCTAGCAGTAATCTGAAAACAAGACAACAGTGCATTAGTGTTCGCAATAAAGCTTACAGAATCCTTGGCTTCATATCAAGAAGTATAAATAATAGAAGTCTTCAGGTTGTTCTTCAACTCTATGTATACTTGGTTAGGCCTCATTTAGATTATGCTGCTCAGTTCTGGTCACCGTATTACAGAATGGATAAAAATGCACTGGAAAACGTACAGAGGAGGATGACAAAGTTGATCACATGTATCAGAAATCTTCCCTATGAGGATAGACTGAGGGCCCTGAATCTGCACTCTCTAAACCATACCCCCGGCCGGGATTGAACCCGCGGTCATAGAGTCTCAAAACTCCAGCCCGTAGAATTAGGGGGGATATGATTGAGGTGAATAAATGGAAAACAGGAATAAATAAAGGGGATGTAAATAGCGTGCTGAAAATATTCAGCCAAGACAGAAATCGCAGCAATGGCTTCAAGTTGGAAAAGTTCAGATTCAAGAAGGATATAGGAAAACACTGGTTTGGTAATAGAGTTGTGGATGAGTGGAACAGACTCCCGAGTACCGTCATAGACGCTAAGACGTTGTGTAGTTTTAAAAATAGGTTAGATAAATACATGAGTGGGTGTGGGTGGGTGTGAGTTGGACCTGACTAGCTTGGGCTACCAGGTCTGGTGCCGTGCTCCTTCCTTAAGTGGAAGTGACTTGACTAGGTGGTTATTGTTCTAGGCAGGGAGGGGGGATCAGTAGGCCTGTTGCAGTGTTCCTTATTTCTTATGTTCTTATGTTCCATGCTGCAGCTACGCACTTAATGACTGGCCGTTCGTATATCATGCTTAAAAGGTTCTGAAAATATTCTGTAGTTATGGTTCTGAATGCCAATCAGAGATAGCATATACTGATGACATATACTGATGACGTTGACGTTGTGCAGGCCGTTAACACACTGACATTTCCATTTTATCTTCACCCAAACTAAACTCTACATACGCTCTTCCCTCACGTGTCTCAGTTTTGCATGACCGTGTACTTTTGTCGATTGAACTCTAACAACACCTTTGAACACATGTATTGTATAACGAGGTCTGTCTGGAGTTCATTACACTCCCCTGCTGTTCTTAGTCTTCTCATTAGTTTGACGTCGTCCACTAACAGGGAAGTACAGTACTGAACTCTCCCTGGTAGGGCGAGTATGTGTGTGTGTGAGAAAGTGTGTGTGTGTGTGTGTGTGTGTGTGTGTGTGTGTGTGTGTGTGTGTGTGTGTGTGTGTGTGTGTGTGTGTGTGTGTGAGTGTGAGAGTGTGTGTGTGAGTACTTACCCAGTTGTACTCACCTAGTTGTGGTTGCAGGGGTCGAGTCACTGCTCCTGGCCCGGCCTGTTCACTAGTCGCTGCAAGATCACATTTCCTTCTCCATAAGCTTTATCGTACCTCTTCTTAAAGCTATGTATGGATCCTGCCTCCTCTAAATCACTTCACCGACTATTTCACTTCCTGAAAATCTGTGACTGAAGAAATGCTTATTAACATCCCTGTGATTCATCTGAGTCTTAAACTTACAACTGTCTCCCCTTGTTGCTCTGTCCCGATCTCTGGAAGATCCTTTCTCTATTACCTTGTCCGATTCCTCTCAGCATTATATATGTCGTAATCCTATCCCCCCCTATCTCACCTGTGCTCCAGTGTCGTCATGTCGATTACCTTTAACCTTTCCTTGTAGGATACACTCCTTAGCTCCGAGACTAGTCTTGTTGCAAATCTTTGCACTTTTTCTAGTTTCTTTACTTGCTTGGCTAGGTGTGGATTCCAACTGGTTCTTCATATTCCAATATGGGCCTAACCTACAGTGTACAGGGTCCTGAACGATTCCTTATTAATATGTCGGAATGCTTTTCCTAGATTTGCTAGGCGCCCGTAAGTTGCATCAGTTATTTGGTTGATGTATACCTCAAGAGATGTGCCTGGTGTTATATTCACCCCAAGATTCTTTTCCTTGAGTGAGGTTTGTAGTCTCTGGGCCCCTAGACTGCACTCCGACTGCGGTTTTATATTCCTTTCCCCAATCTTCAAGACTTTGCACTTGGTGGGGTTGATCTCCAGGAGACAGTTTTTGGACCATTCCTGCAACCTGTCTAGATCCCTGGTCCTCGTCCGATTGAATTCTTCTCATCAACTTCACATCATCTGCAAACACAGACACTTCAGAGTCTAAACCTTCCGTCATGTGGTTCACAAATACCAGAAACAGCACCGGTCCTAGGAGTGACCCCTGTGGAACCACGCTCGTCACAATTGCCCACTCTGACACCTTACCAAGTACCATGACTCATTGTTGTCTTCCTGAGAGGTATTCCTTGATCCAATGCAGTGCCTTCCCTGTTATCCCTGCTTGGTCCTCCAGCTTTTGCACTAATCTCTTGTGTGGAATTGTGTCAAACGTCTTCTTACTGTCCAAAAAAATGCAATCTAAACAACCCCCTCTCTCTTTGTCATACTGCTGTCACCCTTTCATAGAACTCCAGTAGGTTTGTGACAGGATTTCACGTCCCTGAAACCGTGCTGGCTGTCTTTGATAACCTCGTTCCTTTTCAGGTGCTCCACCACTCTTTTCCTGATAAACTTCTCCATGACTGCAGAACTTTGCATACTATACATGCCAGTGACACTGGTCTGTAGTTTAATGTTTCGTGTCTGTCTCCTTTCTTAAAAACTGGGACGTCATTTGCTGTCTTCCATACCACAGGTAGTCGTCCTGTTTCGATAGATGTGTTGAAGATTGTTGTTAGGGGTACACATAGGGCCTCTGCTTCATCTCTCAGGTCCCATGGAGAGATGTTATCCGGCCCCTTTGCCTTTGAAGTAGCTAGCTCACTCAGCAGTCTTTTCACTTCTTCCTCAGTTGTATGTATTGTGTCTTTCTAGAGTCCCTTCTGTCTCCTCTGCGAACACTTTGAATCCCACGTTGACCTCCTCACATACCTCGCTGTCGTTTTTTGTGATCTCTTCTTCCCTTCTCAGCCTGGTTACCTGGTCATTGACTATTGTTTTCCTCCTGATGTGGCTTTAAAACAGCTTCGGGTCAGATTTGGCTTTCGCTGCAATGTCATTTTCGTATTGTCGTTGAGTCACCCTTCTTACCTGTGCATATTCATTTATGGCTCTGTGATTTCTCCTTATTCTCCTGGGTCCTTTGCCTTCTACACGTCTCCCATTCTCTAGCACACTTGGTTTTGGCCTCTTTACACCTTTGGGTGAAGCAAGGGCTTATCCTGGCTTTCTCATTATTTCTGTTACCCTTGGGTACAAACTGACTTCCCTGCTAGTTCTCTGTCCCACTGAACCCCGTGAAGGAAATTCTTCATGCCTGTGTAGTCCCTTCTCTTGTTAATGGGCTTCATTCGTCCTATCTTTCCTGCTTCCCTCTCCACTTGTAACTCTACTGTGTATTTGAAGCTCAGAACCACGTGGTCACTGGCTCCGAGGGGTCTTTCATATGTGATGTCCTCAATGTCTACACTACTCAAGGTGAATACTAGGTCCAGTCATGTTGGATCATCCTCTCCTCTCTAGTAGTGTCCCTTACGTGTTGGTACATGAGGTTTTTCAGTACTAGTGTATGAGTATTTTTTTTTTTTGTGTGTGTGTATGTACCATCTAGTTTATCACCTAGTTTGGTTTC
>NW_026474334.1:0-11205 GCF_026875155.1 Cherax quadricarinatus
CAATCGCAACACTATTACAAAATTACGTTCATTACACAATATTCAATATATACCACATGAACTCAAAACTGGAAGCAAATTTTTTCATCCTGTTTGACCGATACAATATTTATATCACCAAATGTAACCATGACTGGCTCTTCCTACCGAATTCTTGCCCTAGATACAACTGGAACGTAATGTTTTACAATATTTCATTTTCTGTGTTAATACAGACTGCAGGTTAACATTGTGAGTTTAATTTCGTTCGTAGTTAGAACCAATAGAAAATCTCTTTGTTAAGAAAATAATCTATGTGGTGTCGATGTAATACCTATGACTGCTGTCAAATATTTATGTAGTGACCTAAATGTCAGTGATTCTGAACGTTTCACTCCCCCTTGGGGGAGTAAAACGTTACGTGGCAAGGGGTAAATACTTAATATACTTGATAATTAATTGAATAATTTATTTTTTCTGTCCTTGTTTTTATGTCCCTTCATGATGCCGATAATTGTTTTTGTATGGAAGTGTGTAAATGGAGAAATACATCAAGCCGAGGGTGTTGATGATGGAGGAAAAGTTGAGAATCCCTGAACTGTAGAACCGTGCTCCCAGGTGCCACCTTAACCCCCAGCACCGTGCTGCTGCCAGGTGTCACCTTAACCCCCAGCACCGTGCTGCTACCAAGTGTGACCTTAACCCCCAGCACCGTGCTGCTGCCAAGTGTCACCTTAACCCCCAGCACCGTGCTGCTGCCAGGTGTCACCTTAACCCCCAGTGTAGACAGCCTGTACGGTCCGCACAGACAGCATTGCTGTCTGCCAGCTTAGTTCATATTTCGCGCCACTCAGGTGCTGCCCTCTGGGCCTGTCGAAGTCTGTGGGAAGCTGGTCCCACACTCTTTCACACAGCGGCCCTCCCGGGCCATGGGCACAACACACAAGCCTGTGTACCCGCCACGACTTAACAATAAAGAAGCCTCCAAAGACCTATCATTAACCACCCGCTTTCAGTACACCAAATAATCCTTTATACCAGCACCGTGCTGCTGCCAAGTGTCACCTTAACCCCCAGCACCGTGCTGCTGCCAAGTGTCACCTTAACCCCCAGCACCGTGCTGCTGCCAAGTGTCACCTTAACCCCCAGCACCGTGCTGCTGCTGCCAAGTGTCACCTTAACCCCCAGCACCGTGCTGCTGCTGCCAAGTGTCACCTTAACTCCCAGCACCGTGCTGCTGCCAAGTGTCACCTTAACCCCAGCACCGTGCTGCTGCCAGGTGTCACCTTAACCCCCAGTACCGTGTTTTCAGGTGTCACCTTAACTTCCAGCACCGTGCTGCCAGGTGTCACCTTAACCCCCAGCACCGTGCTGCTGCCAGGTGTCACCTTAACCCCAGCACCTTGCTGCCAGGTATTACCTTAACCCAAGCAACGTGCTGCTGCCAGGTGTCAACTTAACCCCCAGCACCGTGCTGCCAGGTGTTACCTTAACCCCAGCACCTTGCTGCCAGGTATTACCTTAACCCAAGCAACGTGCTGCTGCCAGGTGTCACCTTAACCCCGCAGCACCGTGCTGCCAGGTGTCACCTTAACCCCGCAGCACCGTGCTGCCAGGTGTCACCTTAACCCCGCAGCACCGTGCTGCCAGGTTCACCTTAACCCGCAGCACCGTGCTGCCAGGTGTCACCTTAACCCCGCAGCACCGTGCTGCCAGGTGTCACCTTAACCCCGCAGCACCGTGCTGCCAGGTGTCACCTTAACCCCGCAGCACCGTGCTGCCAGGTGTCACCTTAACCCCGCAGCACCGTGCTGCCAGGTGTCACCTTAACCCCGCAGCACCGTGCTGCCAGGTGTCACCTTAACCCCACAGCACCGTGCTGCCAGGTGTCACCTTAACCCCGCAGCACCGTGCTGCCAGGTGTCACCTTAACCCGCAGCACCGTGCTGCCAGGTGTCACCTTAACCCCGCAGCACCGTGCTGCCAGGTGTCACCTTAACCCCGCAGCACCGTGCTGCCAGGTGTCACCTTAACCCCCGCAGCACCGTGCTGCCAGGTGTCACCTTAACCCCCGCAGCACCGTGCTGCCAGGTGTCACCTTAACCCCGCAGCACCGTGCTGCCAGGTGTCACCTTAACCCCGCAGCACCGTGCTGCCAGGTGTCACCTTAACCCCGCAGCACCGTGCTGCCAGGTGTCACTTAACCGCAGAACAGCACCGTGACTGCCAGGTGTCACCTTACCCCGCAGCACCGTGCTGCCAGGTGTCACCTTAACCCCGCAGCACCGTGCTAGACATATTGAACACTGAGATAAAGTAGTGATAAATACTCAAATGAAATACCGAAATATTAATGTGATTACCATTACTACTATTTCCTTTTTCCTCCTCCGTACTCTTCTCGACCTCCGCTCTGGTGTTCTCTGTTTTTTTTTTCTGATTTGTTAAGGGTGCTGATCGGACCCTTATCAAATCAATACTCAAAGTGTGAGTTACTTGTGATACTCAAAGTGTGAGTTATTTGTGATACTCAAAGTGTGAGTTATTTGTGATACCAAAGTGTGAGTTATTTGTGATACTCAAAGTGTGAGTTATTTGTGATACTCAAAGTGTGAGTTATTTGTGATACTCAAAGTGTGAGTTATTTGTGATACTCAAAGTGTGAGTTATTTGTGATACTCAAAGTGTGAGTTATTTGTGATACTCAAAGTGTGAGTTATTTGTGATACTCAAAGTGTGAGTTATTTGTGATACTCAAAGTGTGAGTTATTTGTGATACTCAAAGTGTGAGTTATTTGTGAGACTCAAAGTGTGAGTTATTTGTGAGACTCAAAGTGTGAGTTATTTGTGAATTGTTCCAGGCAAAATATTGCGACTTTTATTCTTTACTGAAATTAGAAGCTTGTAAGACTCCAACAAATATTTACACTTAAATCTTTACTTCCTGTAAGAAATTGGCTCGGTTTGTTTGGACGCCACAACGTTACTCTTCTGGTAGAGATTCTGAGGGAAGAATGACGTGAGGGGATATTATTCACTTGTTAACAGTTATCACACAAGACGCTGCTACCTGAAACTATCTGGTTTATGTCCCAGTGAGAGTAGGAGAGGAAAACCAAGCAGCAGGTCCGGTTCTCCGCATTGTCCTGAAGATGAGTGAAAATAAATTGTGGTAGCCTAAAAAGATAATTATAATTTTAATAATTATTTATATTAAATATTTATAAATCGTCAAGCTATCAGATTTTTTATGATACAAGTCATATCAGCACAGATTAAGAAATCTTATAAGAGCAATTAGTGCAAGTCTCTTGATTACGCATCACTGGAATGCACTTGTGAGAATGTGATCGTCAGATCATTTTCTTCTTAATAGGTATTCAGGTAATAACTACAGTGGGAATGCATCTCGTGATCGACTTCAAATTTTGGCGTTGCTGCGCTAGTTTAGTAGTTGGGCTTCTGGCAGATGCCTGGAGAATCTGTCTTCTGATCGGCTTCAAACTGTGAACAATGGCATATTTTTTTTGCATGAACGATCGATATGATTATGGTTTGCGAAGGCAAATTTGTCAATTTTACTGAATACATTGAGATACGTATTGGCATCGATGCAACAACTAAAAAAAAATCTCATTTATTGGCTTCAAACTTTTTATGTGAGCGTATCATAGCTGGAGGTCGGTTCTGTTTGATGTCAGGATGTTTAAGTCAATTTACAAAGTATATTTTAATTCTTATGTGGACAGCAGTTGCAAGACAGTTATCGACCTTTATTCGGAAAATTAATAATAACTTTTTTCTTACTGAACTCATGAACAATATAAACCGAAAATACCAACGAAAAGAAAACTTACCTTTCATGGTACAACTTACAGGTGTGCCATGAGTACTTAACCAAGAATAATTAGGTATCCCCTAACAGAGGATACCTCTAACGGTTCTAAAAGACATAACTGTATTTCTTATTGGGAAGTGAGGATGGACATAGGGGTGTATAGTTGCCAGTCTGAGACTGAAATAATTACAGCTGTACACTACTAACACAAAGATTCAGATTGGTATTGAATTGTACAAATAACAATCTTTTAAAAGTTATCAAAATAATTCAGATAATGTTTTCCACGTGATAACGTGAATGAGCCTTTTTTGAACAGTTAATTATACAACTCACAGGTTGATGAATAAGACACGTGAAACACTTGTGTGTCTTTATTTTAGATATTCAAGTGTTGCAAAAATGTCTTTTTTTTATCTAAAATAAATATTTTCTGTAGATTCAAGCTATTTAGAAATAAGTCATTTTACCATTATTAAAATAAAAACTGGTTTTATTGGTTTTCATATGATAACTGAGGAATTCAAAGTTTTAGCGATATTGTATTTTCCTTTTAAGAAACATTGCAGTGTTACTAGGTTGTGTTGTTCCAAATTTTCTTATTTCAATATATTTTCGGGGAAAATGATTTCTGTGCAATATCTGTGGAATTCCTCTTCTCATTGGTTTCGAACTTTCATAACAAGAAAACATGAGAGTGGTTTCTTGAAGTAGAAAATTTCAGAGCTGTTTTTGTACTTGTAGAAGCTTATTTCTTAATTTTCTTAAGGATATTTCTATAGTGAATTCCATGCCATTATTTAACTTTTCTGATCAATTTCAAGATTTCATTTCTGATGAAACGTAGTGAAAAGTTCTTATTGTTATTAAAAGGCGTCGATGATAATTAGAAAAATTACATTTAGATTTGTATGTGGTAATTACCTGACAGTTGTCCCAGGACGGCTACCACCAGGTTGTGTAAAAAATAACAAGGTATAAAATTATTTCCTTCAGAACTAAAGAGAATTTGAAATTGAATATTACTACAAAACCAAAATTAAAAAAAATAAGAATAAAAACTAACCATTCTAAGGAATTTTGAAGGTGGAGAAATTTATAGCTGTCAGATGCGGGAGAATTTTCATACCAGCGCCGCATCAGTAGCTTATTGATTTTCATGTAAATTGTAGTACATTATGTATTGAATAAAACATCGAAAAGGTAAAAGAAAATTACAATGATTTATGTTTTGCCGCAACTGAAGGTTTATACATAATTCACTTTTCCAATAAAAGTTTTTCTTTCATACAGCTGCACAAACTTGAAAAGAATTGTTTTAACATTTTGGAGGCGACACTGTGTTTTCTGGCTTGTGGTCTGGAGGAAATTCCATTCTCCACAGTATTCCATTTTGAAGAACTGCAGAATAAACGGAAAATTTGAAATATATGCCACTCAAGTTGGTATGTCTGTTGTGTGCACTAAGGAAGAAGGGGCTGGGGTTGTGGTATACAGGGGATAACTCTTTCGGATCTTGCAGTGCCTCTAAGTGTTCCAAGAGCTTGAGAAAATCTCTTCTGATCGAGCCTACAAACTTTAATACTTGTGTTTTTCACTTAAAGTTCAAATTGTTTTTGGCTGAATAAGAGTTAATTTGCGCATTTTAAGTATCAGATTTTTATTGTTTTCTATGACATAACTTGATAATGCCTCTTCTGATCCATTTCAAACTTTAGAGACTAACAACTGGCATTAATTAGGGAAAGGTTCAGATTTTACTGGATTATGTCGGTGCCTTTTTTTTTTTTGTTTTATTGCATGTCTGGAATTATTTCAATTACATCTTGACGTGTCCTGGTTGCTTATCGAGGAAACTGTCCCCATATTCAATAAACCCTGCCTCCTCTACCTCACAGCATGCATAATAATAATAACAATAATAATAATAATAACAATAATAACAATAATAATAAAAATATCATTATTTACTACAAGTACATGTACAAGGTATACAGGTCTAGCTGACATCAGTGACATACTACTGTATAGAAAGCTGCTTGTTATGCAGAGCATTTCAGGCCAATTAAGTCAGTTTTGTCCCAGGATGCGACCCACACCATTTCACTAACACCCAGGTATCCATTTTACGGATGGGTGAACACAGACAACCGGTGTAAGGAAACACGTCCAATGTTTCCACTCCTTCGTAGTCATAAAACTGAAATGAAGAAAATATATAAATACGTAAACGTGTGTGTATATTTTTGCATATGAATGTTTATACATATATGCTCTTTCACATGTATAGATGTGTGTATGTATTAGTGTGTACGTATTTGCACGGTGTGTATATCCATCCTGTAGACGGTAGTCCCATATACTCTTGTGCTACCATCCACAGGCTGGATTTAAGGTGCACAATAAACTAGCCACTTCGGTGAAAAATCTAAATCTGTGTGTCTGTGTAATGACATATGTAATTTTTATATGTATGCATATAGAGATGTATAATTATACATATGTATTTGTGTAT
Organism: Cherax quadricarinatus; assembly: GCF_026875155.1. Taxonomy (NCBI): domain Eukaryota; kingdom Metazoa; phylum Arthropoda; class Malacostraca; order Decapoda; family Parastacidae; genus Cherax; species Cherax quadricarinatus. The sequence continues at coordinate 6,333 of NW_026474334.1, forward strand.
ATAAATGTGTGTACAGATGTAGACGTGTGTAAGTGTACGTGTACATATACTTATTTTTGTATAGAGAAAATAAAATTAAAATAACGTGGCTAGAACAATAAATAAATAAGCAGCATTTAGGAGAGGGAAAGTAATAACGACGTTTAGGTTCCACTTGGACCTGACAAGTCACTCTGCATAGAGAAGGGAAGGCCAGCATATATACAAGAGAGCACGGGGGAAACAAGAGAGAGTTAATGGTTGTGGAAGAAGAGGTAACAGTACTGCTGACGGTGGTGGACATGATGAAAAGAGTAAAACAGATATTAAAAGATAATGAAAAACGATATTTAGTTTATAAAGAGTATGAATTTCACTAACCGAAGCATACGGATTCAGGATCCGTAACCTACTAGGTTGTGGGTCCCCACAAATTACACTGGAGGTGGACTTCTATTTGTTTGTGCTGATGGCATTCGTCAGGCATGTTCCATTTCTTAAACTCAAATTATATTTCGGCTATTACAATAGTATCTTCGATTATTACAGATGTAATTATTTTCAGCTCTTTAATAGTTCATCATATTACGACCTTTCGATATTTTATTACGAGAAAGATTCTCTGATATCACATTGGCATAATCTGAGTGCTTAATTACTCGTGATTGCTTTTATTTCAATCATCCATTGTATCAAAACTCCAATATCCTCACGCACTAATACCTCTGACCTTCGTTTGATTCGTTTAATGCTGCTGTTCATATTATACAGACATACGGCCGATCCCTGGCATTCACGTCACACTTGCAATGAATTGAACAGCAATTTCCTTGCAGTATTCATCTAGCCACCATTTAACACAAATTGCCTTAAACATCGATCACCATCAGCTTGATGAATTAGATGCATTTGCTGCACTTGAGTGTCTTTATTTCTGAAACTTTTACATGAAAACAGCTTTCTTTAGTCAAATAAAGGCGAATACGACACTAGAATAGAAGTTGTTGACGTGATCAATCTTTCATCCTGAATGCTAGAAGATCAGACCCTCAAGCCTAAATCATAATATGGCTTAGGTTAGTTATTAAATATGTTATTATCACCCATACCCCAAACCTGTGGGCGGTAGTCAAAAGATACAGAGGTTACATAATTGGTCCAGGACTGACTCCAAATTTTGACAGCTGAGGCAAGTTACAGAGGTAATGAACTCACAATTTACAAAGGTAATGAACTCACAATTTACAAAGGTAATGAACTCACAATTTACAAAGGTAATGAACTCCAAGGTACGTCTGGTCACCAATCATGACAAGTTACAAAGGTATTTAACCGATTACAGAGGAACGTAAATGGGTCCAGGGACTGGTCCCCCAAAAGTTTTGATAGCTGAACTAGGTACAAAGGTAATGAGCTCACAAAGTTACAAAGGTAAATGAATCCTGTAGAATGGTTTATCATTACGTTTCTAACTTTGGCTACAATCATGAACAAATAATAGAGTAATGAGCCAATTCACACGTTCCACAACCCGGTCACAACTGTAAATGAGTTTAGTGGTGCAAATATTGATGCTGAGTCACACACACCACACACACAACACACATCACACACACACACTACCACACACACACACACACACACACACTCCACACACACACACACACACACACAACACGTAACGTAACAAATCACATTGTTTGTGGGGCAGGGAAGGTCTGGAGGTAGAGCCGGCCGGCGGACACTGGTCTTGCCTACTAAACCCTGCTCAAGAGCGATTATCATACACAACAACACTCCTAGTAAGAAACATATAGGAAGATAAAATTTGTAGGAGCAAGACAATGGACTAACAGCCCTACAACAGTTTTCGAGAGATAAATGTTTTAGGACACAAAAGACAGTACAATCTGAGAAGCAAGTATTGGGTACACATGTAGTAAAAAGGTAGTGGCATACTGTTGAAAGAGTGACTAGTTAACACACCTAGTATTATAATTATTAAGAGAACTACTCTCAGTGTAATGATATCTCATATTATTACGGGTACACAGAAGTGAGTTGTATTTCTGGGACATATAAACAACTGAACGAGCTCACAGACCACAAGCGAACGCGCGGCACACACAAACACACTGGTGGCCGGGAGCTGGGTCTCGACCCCTGAAACCCACTGGGTGAGTTGCACACAGCTGATCCTGTAATTTGACCGCCATTCACCCCACGGACACCCCCACAACCCCTCACTCCCTACCTATTTCCTCCCCCTCGCTCATAACCTTCATCCCTCCCCCTACTCGCTCACTCACTCACTCACTCACATCTCTCTCTCTCTCTCTCTCCTCTCTTCTCTCTCTTCCTCTCTCTCTCTCTCTCCTCTCTCATCTCGTCTTCTCTCTCTCTCTCTCCTCTCTCTCCCTCTCTCTCTCTCTCCCTCTTTTTTTTTTTTTTTTTTTTTTTTTTTATACACATGGTTTGACAAGGTTAAGGATCCCTACTTTATTACAGCTATTTACAGGATAAGGATTCCTACATATTGACAAGCTAAAGATCTGTTACTACATCAGCTCATTTGAAAGCATTTTTTTTGTTAGAACGATACAAGAGGGAACAGGATGAAGTGGAGCCAATCTGTGGGCCAGCATTTTCATTTGGATCAACTGACGTTATCTCGTTGACATCATTATGGCTGAACGAATGTGTTCTTACCTCGAGCCATCCTGTTATTTATGTCACAAGTATGGAGTGATGTTCTGGAGAAGTGTCACAGCCGAGTGAATTGCTGCTTTCTGCCCGTCTTGTGGCATAAAAGCTAGTTCTCGCGCTGTCCTCGAAGTGGATCCAAGGTGGTATTTTTGACAATATTGCCTTGTACATAACAGTAAGGCCACCCACATCCTCCTATGTTGAAGGCTCTGGCTGAAATGACTATCCCATCCAGATGGGGGGGTCCAGGCGAGAGATGAGACGCTTGCTTCTGTTCTCTACTCAGTCAAGCAGTCCTCGCAGATGAGAGGGGGGATCAGGCAAACCAAAAAGTGGAGCATACACAAGGTGTGAGCGTACTTGTGCCTCGTACAGTATCTTGCAACCCCTACTGTCAAGCAGATGCGAGATACGGCGAAGTGCTGTAAGCTTCCTGGCTGCCTTGTTTGCAAGATTACAACATGGTCTTCATGTAGTTTGGAGTCCAAAATTCACCCCAGGATATCAACTTCTTCTCCAGGTGCCAACATCCTCCCATTCATCTTACTACTTACTGCACCAGCATTACCATCAAGGTGCCTAGAGACGATCATATGTGCGGGAGATGTGGCAAATGTTACTTGCCATCTATTTCCCCAAGCTGATTAGCTCACAGCTGTGAATTGAATGTAGCTTAGATCAGACTGTGCATTTCTTCTCTTGGATAAGTGAATGTCATGTACAGTCGACTCATATGCATTGATTCTGGGATGGAAGATGAAAAGGTCGTTTGAAGTAGACATTCCATAACAGTGGACCAGCACACTTCCCTGTGGGAACGGCTTGCCCCCAATAGGATGTCTTGCTGATTCCGTTCCATTGAGGACTACACTTAGAGATCTACCGATGAGGTAATCACTGAGGAGACAAGCGTAGAGACCTGCAATTCCAGTGCTTGAAAGTTTGCTAAGAGGCCCTGGTGCCACACCCGGTCGAAAGCGCCAGCATGTCCAGATGCACCACACAGCTGACTTTGGATTTCATCCAGGACTGGTGCCACTTAGTGGAGAGGTTTAAACTACAGATCAGGCAGCAGAGGTAACCTTTCCAGAAGCCATATTGACGATCACAAAGTAGTGAGTGGTAGTCAAAAAAATCTGTCATTTGTCTTGAGATTATTGTCTCAAGGATCATACCAGTGATTGACAGAGTGACACTGGTCTGTAGTTGCTGATTTCTGCTCTGCTCTTCTTTTTGTGAACAGGGACTACATTTGCCCTTTCCATGGAGAGGGCCATTTGCACTGTACTAGGCAGTGCTGAAAGATGCGAGTTAGAGGTGCTGCTAGCTGGTCTGCACATCTTCTCAACAATCTTGGGCTCAACTTGTCTGGGCCCACAGCCTTTTCTTGGTCAAGTGATTTAAGAAGGAAATGCACCTCCTCCTGCCTTATTGTCACCCCTGACAGTTTTGAACACAGTTCTTGCAGCTAGCCAAGGAGGGTCCCTTGCTGGATCAGAACTTGCATTTTGGTAGCAAAGTGTTCAGCAAAGAGGTCCGCTTTCTCTTGACTACTAGTAGAGGTGGTCCCATCCTGTCGATTTAGAGGTGGAATAAGTTCATCAGGCAGATAACCTTGTCTGTCCTTGACCAGGGACCACCAGGTTTTGGAGCCTACCCTACCTGATGCTAACTTTCTTTTAGTGTCCAACTCCCATTTAGCAATGGCCCACTTTTGAACAACCCCATATGCCTACAGGCTTGCATGTGCAAGTTCCTGTTATAGGTGGTAGATGTCTCTTATACCTTCGCCATGCTTTGTACTTAGCAGTAGCAGCCTCTCTACAACGAAAGCCAAACCAAGGCTGATCTGTAGGCTTTGTCACATATTGCCGGTGAGGAATGTGTTCTTGTTGCAGATTAAGGATGTGTCCAGTGAAGGCTTTCACTTGGTTGTCAACATCCCCCTGGAGAAGAGCATTCCAGTCGGTGGTGGCGAGCTCAGAGCAAAGGGCTGGCCAATTACCTCTTTCCCATAGCCAGGTTTTGCGTGTGGACTCCTCACCTCGTTCTGTTGGGATCTTAAGTGTGGTAAAAACAGCCTTGTGGTCAGACGATCCAACGTACCCGAGGGGTTGACAAGTGACTATGCCTTCTGCCAAATCACTCACTACTGGGTCCCCCCTTTTTTTTCCAAATTTTCCCTTTA
>NW_026474335.1:0-10299 GCF_026875155.1 Cherax quadricarinatus
TGCCAGGTCCATATGCTGCAGCATTTTATTGGTTGATGTGTGTTTCCCGGAGGTGCTTGGTGTTTACCCCCCCTGATTTTTCCCCTTTGAGCGAGGTTTACAGTCTTTGGCCACCTAGCCTATATTCCGTCTGTGGTCAAGAATTCTTTGCCCTCCCCCGATCTTCATGACTGCATTTGGCGGGGTTAAATTCGAGAAGCCAGTTGCTGGACCAGGTGGCCGCCTGTCCAGGTCTCTTTGAAGTCCCACCTGATCCTCATCCGATTTAATTCTCCTCATTAACTTCACATCATCTGCAAACAGGGACACTTCTGAGTCTACCCTTCCATCATGTCATTCACATATACCAAAATAGCACTGGTCCTAAGACCAGCCCCTGTGGGACTCGCTGTCACAGGTGCCCCCTGTGATACCTCATCCCCGTACCATGACTCTTTTGTTGCCGCCCCGTCAGGTATCTCTGACCCATTGCAGCCCCTTCCTTTACATGTGCCTGGTCCTCTAGCTTCTGCACCAATCTCCTGTGTCGAAGGCCTTCTTGCAGCCCAAGAAGATGCAATCAACCTATCCCTCTCTCTATGTCTTACTTCTGTTACCTTATCAAAAACTCCAGTAGGTTTGTGACAGGATTTGCCTTCCATAAATCCATGCTGGTTGGAAATTTATACTCTTGTTCCATTCCAGGTGCTCCACCACTCTCCTGATAATTTTCTACATGACTTTGCAAACTATACACTCAGTAAACATGGTCTATAGTTTAGTGTCTCTTTTCTGTCTCCTTTTTCAAATATGGTTACTACATTTGCCGTTTTCGCACGCGTGTGTGTGTATGTGTGTGTGGTAGTCATGTCAGTATGTCAGTTATTGCCTAGGTATGGTATGCTAACATATAGTGTGGGCAGTGAGGCTTTACCTGTGTGATGTTGGTGTATGGACTCTTGAACCAAAGGTAGTGGTACAGTGTTGGTGGATGCCCCCACCTTTTTTTGGGTCATGAATAATGATCCTGTGTGTTTTGTGTCGTGTTTCTCCAGGACCCACCTGCTTTTCTGGATCACCAACTGGAATGACTCCAGGGTTCCTTGGAATGACAGTGTAGGTGAAGACCTGGGAGGCCCCCCTTTAGAGGGTCAATGGTGATGACTCCAGTGTGTTTTCTCAAGGTCACAGTCAAAATTTATGTGACTTACTACCCAGTTTTGACATTAAGTAATTCTACACATTAGTCATCACTGTACGAATTACAGTTCAACATAAATTACAGTCATCACTATGAATTACAGCCATCACAGTACACATTAGTCTTTACTACAAAACAGTTATCAAGGGTTTCACATTACAGTCATTATTTGTACACATTAGTCAGTCTACATATTTCAGTCATCAATGTAAACCCAGGTCATTCACAGTACATATTGGTCTTCACTGTGCATAGTCATCATTTACACAGTCATCACTGTCACGTCTCACAGTACACAGTCATCACAGTACCCCAGTCATCACTGTACACAGTCTCACAGTACACAGTCTTTACAGTACACAGTCATCACAGTACCAGTCATCACAGTACAGTCATCACAGTACACAGTTTACACTGTACAGTCATCACAGTACACAGTCATCACAGTACACAGCCATCACAGTACACAGTCATCACAGTCACAGTCATCACTGTACACAGTCATCACAGGGACACAGTCATCACAGTACACGTCATCACAGTACACAGTCATCACAGTACACAGTCATCACTGTACACAATCACAGTACACAGTCATCTCTGTACACAGTCATACAGTTTCACAGTCATCACAGTACAGTCTCACAGTTCACAGTCATCACTGTACACAGTCATCACTGTACAGTCATCACAGTACACAGTCATCACTGTACACAGTCATCACAGTACACAGTCATCACAGTACACAGTCATCACAGTACACAGTCATCACTGGGACCCAGTCATCACAGTAAACAGTCATCACTGTACACAGTCATCACTGTACACAGTCATCACAGTACACAGTCATCACAGTACACAGTCATCACAGTACACAGTCATCACTGTACACAGTCATCACAGTACACAGTCATCACAGTACACAGTCATCACAGTAACAGTCATCACTGTACACAGTCATCACAGTACACAGTCATCACAGTACACAGTCATCACAGTACACAGTCATCACTGTACACAGTCATCACAGTACAGTCATCACAGTACACAGTCATCACAGTACACAGTCATCACTGTACACAGTCATCACAGTACACAGTCATCACTGTACACAGTCATCACTGTACACAGTCATCACTGTACAGTCATCACAGTACCAGTCATCCAGTTACACAGTCATCACTGTACACAGTCATCACTGTACACAGTCATCACAGTACACAGTCATCACTGTACACAGTCATCACTGTACACAGTCATCACAGTACACAGTCATCACAGTACACAGTCATCACTGTACACATTACTGTCAACATTCCACACATTAGTCATCACTGTACACAATATTCATCACTCGACACATTAGAGTCATCAGTGTAAGCTTTAAGAGGTGACTAAATAAGAATAAGTTAGAGATGTGAGGTGGAGTCAGACTTAAGTAGCCCCGCCCTCCCCTGGCACTACCATAATAGACTTAGTGCCATTGTTGTGGTGGTGCGTCAGACTTACCAGACTTGCCGACACCTCCCTCCCCCAGCACCACGATCCTGAAGACCTTGGTGCCATTCCTGGTCTGTTGGTGGCCCGCCTGGCCCCCTGTCAGTGCCATTACGCCGCCTTCATAACTCACAAGAGTATGTGCCACACTAGCCTGGCTCTGTATTGTAGTGTCACTGAGGCGCCTACTGTCCTCCAGCGACCACATCACAGGCACCTACCATCCTCCAACGACCATGTGAAGCGCCTACCGCCTACCTTGAGCTCATTACCTTTGTAAGTAAGTAAGTTTTATTCAGGTATACACAAATACAGTTACATAGAATTATCATACATAGCAGCATATGTGTAGAGAACCTAGGATAACCCAAAAAAGTCAGAGTGACTTATTTCCATTGGGGTCCTTTTACCTTATTATTATAATATAAAGGCTATAATATTTTCTTATTATTCTACAATGAAGATAACATCTTATTATCATACGAAAAAGACTATCTACTACACCAAGGTCATTAAGACTATCTACAATACGAGGGTCATTATTAAGAATAAGGTAAAATTTACACGTATGTTAGCTAAAAAATAGAAAATCATTCCCCTCCCTTTCTGTAGCTACATTCATCAGACACCTTTTGGCACTCTTCTTGAACTGGTTCATGCTATGACTGGCTTTGACATGTGCGGGCAGTCTGTTCCATTCCTTTATTGCTGTACAATAAAAGGTGTTTGAAGCCTGGCCACTGACTGTGGGTACTACAAAGTTGTGCTCTCTCCCCATAGTACTATGATTGCTTTGGTTCCCAACCTTGACAAAATTGACAGCAAGATATTCTGGACACTGTTTGTGAGCAATTTTATAAACATGATTTAGCTTCAGTTGTTTTACTCTGTCTTCAACATTCAGCATATCCAACTGCTGTAATTCATCCTGGCCTACATGTTCTCTTTGTCCCAGCCCCAGGATGAATTTTAAACGATTTTGTTCTGGGTGATTTGCAGTCTATCTTTCAGTTTTTTTTGTCAAGGCAGAGTACCAAGAAGAGCAAGCGTAATCCATATGGCATTGTATAAGGGCTAGACATAGGGTCCTGCGAGCCTCAGTAGGTAGACACTGCTTGTCTATACAGGAACTTTACTCTGGCATTCGCTTTCTTTACTACACTGTTCCCTATCAATTCTCCTGACATGCATGGGTCAAAGGGGACTCCCAAATATTTTACTGATGAAACCAAAGTGATGGGCTCCCCATTACATTGAACATTAAAATTATTTACCCTTCTCAGTTTATGTTTCGTGTCAAAGAGAATGGCTTCAGTTTTCCCTAGGTGTAATGATAGTTTGTTGTCTACTAACCATTTGCTGCAGGACTCCAGTTCCAGTATTAAAACATTAGCAATATCTTGTGGGTCTTTACCTGACACTAACAGAGCACTGTCATCTGCATACAGTAGGAGTTTGCACTTGACACTGATAGGCATATCATTGGCATAACATAAGAATAATAAGGGACCCAGAATACTACCTTGGGGAACTCCACATGTTATCGGCAGGGGTTCTGATTCTGTTTTGTTGATTTTGACTATTTGTCTCCTGTTGCTAAGGTACTACTTAAACCAGTCTACAGAACCTATACCGATAGCTTGAAGTTTATTACATAATATATTGTGGTTGACAGTATCGAAGGCCTTTTGCAGGTCTAAGGTTACCATACCTATGAGGTTCCCCTTAGACATTTCAGTTCTCAGCCATCTCAGGTAATCCATCAGATTAATAAGGGAGGTGTCGGTTGAGTAGGATCTTCTAAAGCCCGATTGATAGCTATGGAGAATGTTGTTGTCACTAAGGTACTTAATTACTTGAGAATACACCGCCCTCTCTAGAATTTTAGATATTATACTGAGTATACTAACAGGCCTATAGTTGCTTACATCAGACCTACTATTTTTCTTGAAGATAGGAGTAACTCTGGCCTCCTTGAACCCCTCCGGTACGGTATTAGTGGTGATTGATAGATTTATTATGTGAGCAATAGGGATTGACAGTTCAGAAGCTCCATCTTTTAGGAACTTAGACGGGATGTTATCAGGGCCTGTGCTCTTAGTTGGGTTTAACCCTGCTTAGTTCTTTTTGAATAAAGTCATGAGATACACTTACTAGTTGACAACTGTTTGGGGTTACCCCTTTATTGGTATAGTATGTTTGAAACTTATCAGAGTCTGTGTTAAAGGTATTTGATGCAGCTGGTAGTTTACTTACTAGTGTTGATGCAACAGATGTGTATTATGAATTAAAGCAATTTGCCACCTTAGATGTTTCATGGCATACCTCATTATCGATAGTGAGTACTATGTTAGACCTATCTACTGGCTTATGGCTATACCCCAACTGTTTTTAGTTGTTGCCAAGCTTTCTGGGGTTATGCTTATACTCTTCAATTTTTGAGCAGTAGTGCTTTGCCTTTGCTCCTTTTATAAGTCTCTGTACTCTGTTCCTCACCCTTTGGAATTTATTTAGTGCTGCAATATCCTGTCTGTTTGCTTTAAATCTTTTTAGCAGCTGGTCTCTGAATTTCATATTATTTAATTATCTCAGTATTCATCCAGGTTCAGTTCTTCGTTTAATCCTAACCTCTTTAACTGGTGCAATATTATCAAGGATGGTAGTGAACATTGTTTTGAATTTTTCCCAGGCATCGTTTACGTCCGTGCAACTTGTTATCTCTGTCCAGTCACAATTGTGTAGCCTATTTACCAGTGTTTCTTTACTGTGTTTCTAGTTGACCTCATTTTTATTGTCCTGTGTAGGCCTATCCTATCCCTAGTGATTTTCCTGGTGCAGTAAATGATGAAATGATCACTAAGACCTGTGGTAATGACGCCTGACTGACTAATGTTCTCAGAGCGGTTACAAAGTATGTGGTCAATTAGGGTGGCTGAGAACTGCGTGATCCGGGTTGGAGTATTAATTAGTTGAGTGTAACTATTTAATCCTAGAATTTGCTTATACCTTTTGCATAGCCCGTTATTTTGCTGCTGAAAACAGATATTGAAGTCGCCCAGTATTATTGTCTCGCAATTGTTTTCAACTCCGGACAAGCCTCTGGAAAAGTCTTCTAAGAACTGGTCATGGGTAGGAGGGCGGTAACTAGTTCCTACTAAGATGGGTTTGGTCTTGGGAAGCTGTATAGTCCTTGTGGCTTAGCGCTTCTTTTTGATTATAATAATAATAATAATGGTCTTGGGAAGCAGCACTTCAAACCATAGAATCTCCAGTTTATTGTTATTTAAATCAGGTCTTGGGTTGTAAGCTAAGTCATTTCTAATGTAGACACATACTCCACCACCCTTTCTGTTCCTATCTAAGCGTTTTATATTGTAACCATCTATTTTGACCTCGTCGTCAGTCACCGTATCATCCAACCAAGATTCAGAGATGGTTATAACTGCCGCCCTAATTTTGTTAGCTAGAATCCTAATCTCTGCCAATTTAGGAAGAAGTGATCTTGCATTGACATAAATAAAGTGAAGGCCTGTTTTCATAAAACAATCATAATCATCAATATATGGCAATGGGTCATTTGTATTAAATTTAGGTAAATCAATGTCATCGCTGCTAAAGGGTAACTGTGCCAAAGTGCATTTGTTACACACAAAATGAATTCTGGCACCGTTGTTATATTGTACATACATCCATCATGCACCCACCCCTTACACATTTTACATAAGGTGCCTTTTCTGTTTTTCATGCGTACTTTAGTACAGTGTACGCACCTGTTTGGTAGTGTTTGAGATAATAATGGCTGTATTGTCTCACATTGACCTATGTATGCATTACATATTGAGTTAAGGTTATCATATTCCTAGCTACTAGACCGTCATTATCGCCGTCATTTATCTGTCTGTTTTGCCTCTGCACAATAGTTTGAGGTCCTGGATTAATTTGGATATCACCACTTAAGAGCGCTACAATAAGAGCTGTGTGCCACTGTTTTTGTTTGGGTATGCGGTGTTGCCATACCTTGCGGCGATAGTGACATTTACATTCCTGGTAGGATGGCAACTGTTGGGCTTTTACTGTCCAGGGCGCTGTTACTCCATTCACCTTTTCCACCCCCCATGACTGATTTCTTTCTTCATGGAATTGAAGAAGAAATATAAATATAATTATGGCAGCCTGTACCCCCCTAATGCCTGCCATTTTTCACTCTTCGCTCTTTTACTCATATACAATAATATTTATTTCTCTTTTCCAGTCCCTAGTACACTTAGTATCTGCTTTAGCAATCACCACTGAATTACTAGTAAAATTTCCTCTTCAAAACCCTTTTCACTGCTCACTTTTTCCTTAACTTCACAAAACCCTTACAGTTAACCCCTTATTACACACTCCCCTTCCCACCTCACGTCACAGTCTGGCTTCCTCAATTAACTTCTAACTCCTTTCCATTCTGGTAGATCAGAAAGGTTTAATCCATGGTTTTATCCTTCCAAATCCCCCTCAATTCCATTTATCGGGGGTTGTGTGGTGTTGTTGACTCCTGACCTGTTCTGCTGACTCAGCCATTTTTAAAACACTGAGGGGAGTAACGCCACCTACAACCTGACTTTCCTTGAGTTTATAGATATATTTGGCGTTTTCTGCTATGATTCTCTCACTGTACACTGGTCAGCTGAATATAGGTCAGCTACTAAAACATTAACCTTGACTGTTTAACTATTCACTTCTTTCTCACGACTGGCACTGAGGGATATCCGACCTATAACCTTGGAGTTTTGTACTGTTGATTTGACGATGTCTCCTGTGTTTCCCTCTCGTTAGCACTGGTACCCCAATGGAAATAAGTCACTGTCTGACTTTTTTGGGTTATCCTAGGTTCTCTACACATATGCTGCTATGTATGATAATTCTGTGTAACTGTATTGTGTATACCTGAATAAATTTACTTACTTACTTACTTACTTATATGATGATGGTACAGATATGATGCTACTGTCGACAGATGAACGTCAGTAAAGATGAGAATTTCACTTCGCTAGTTGTACGTCTGGCAGTAGCGGCTGTTTGGATGCCGGTCAGCCATGTTTAAATGCTCAATTCTTTCCCTCGTTTGGCACTGAAGAAAAAAGTCCTACAGACCTGTCATTTCCTTGGAGATTTAGTTGATCAGGTTTTCTGCCATGTTGTCTTCCCGTTAAACACTGGTGCAGTTGATATGGAGGTCAGTTATTTCATTGTAGTGGAAAACGTCTCATGTCTGGTTCACGTCTGGCAGCAGGTCTGGTACTTGAATGCCGGTCCCTCTTTTGTCATATTTAGTCCATTTCGTTGTCGTCACCGTCAGTTTTTATGTCACTATAGGTTCCTTGCATGTTGTTGCAGCAGTACTTGCAAATTTGGCCATCACTGGAGTTCGGATAGGCCCAGGGGACGGCAAGATATAGGAGCAGCCTTGTTGCTGCTTGCTGCGGCTGCGTGTCAGCCTTTCCTTCCTTGGTCATGATTATGACCAGATCTAGTTCATTACCTTTGTAACTTGCTCAGCTATCAAAACTTTGGAGTCCAGTCCCTGGACCAATTATGTACCTCTGTAATCTTTTGACTACCGCCCACAGGATGGGTATGGGGTGGCAATATAAACACAAATGCAGTATAATGTGATCCTTTATTGACTACGTTTCGCCCACACAGTGGGCTTTTTCAAGTCACAAACAGAACTACCTGGGGTGGAAGGAACGCGAGTATTTATAGTCCAGCTGAGGTCAGGTGAAGAATGCTGCATCTGATGATGTACCGAGTGGGGTTATAGCTCACAACTTATCCAATCTCCTTTCCAAGCTACCCAAGTTTTTAGACTCTATAACCCCACTCGGTACATCATCAGATGCAGCATTCTTCACCTGACCTCAGCTGGACTATAAATACTCGCGTTCCTTCCACCCCAGGTAGTTCTGTTTGTGACTTGAAAAAGCCCACTGTGTGGGCGAAACGTAGTCAATAAAGGATCACATTATACTGCATTTGTGTTTATATTGCCATTGTGTCGGTATTTTATACCATTTATTTCCATGGGTATGGGGTGCATAATAAACATATTAAACTAAACTAACTACCGCCCTCCAGCGATTACACGAGAAGCATTTGCAAAAGGGCTGGTAGCTCCATTTTTGCAGCTGCGGACTTATTACTTGATTTTTTGAAAAAAAAAAAAAAAAAAAAAACTCACTTTACCAGCTCCTGGCACACTGTTGAAAGCTTGTGGGGAGGTTATTTACTTTAGAACAAGCTTCCTTTCAGCTCTTTTCAAGCGTGCAAATAGGTACCCAATAGATTTACCTGGAGAGGGTTTCGGGGGTCAACGCCCCCGGGGCCCGGTCTGAGACCAGGCCTCATGGTGGATCAGGGTTTAATCAACCAGGCTGTTACTGCTGGCCGCACGCAAGCTTACGTACGAACCACAGCCCGGCTGGTCACGTACTGATTTTAGGTGCCTGTCCAGTGCCTTCTTGAAGACAACCAGGAGTCTATTGGTAATCCCCTTTATGTATGCTGGGAGGCAGTTGAACAGTCTTGGGCCCCGGACATTTATTGTGTTGTCTCTCAGTGTACTCGTGGCGCCCCTGCTTTTCATCGGGCAAAATGCTAGAGACCTTTGACAGTAGTATTGGTACAGATCATTCCGAGTTGGTGGAATTATCTGTACATTATGATTTCGCTACCCCTCAAGGAAGGTTCCTTGATGTTGGTGAGGGGCTCTTGATTTAGGGAATTGGATCTGTGCTCCAGTTCCCCGAATTAAGCCTGAATGCCTTCCACATCCCCCCCCCCAGGCGCTGTATAATCCTCCGGGTTTAGCGCTTCCCCCTTGATTATAATAATAATAATAATATGATTTCGCTGGCAGGACAACTGCTCCTGAGATGGTTCACCAAACTTGTACCTCCTCCACAGACCTTAATAATGAAATGCTCAGGAAATTTGATGAACTGACTTCGTCTCCAATTCATCAAAGGGCTAGAAGGAATAATAGCTTAACTGACACTGATTTAATATCTTATTATGCACCCCATACCCATCCTGTGGGCGGTAGTCAAAAGATTACAGAGGTACATAATGGGTCCAGGGACTGGGCTCCAAAGTTTTGATAGCTGAACAAGTTACAGTGGTAATGAACTATTTACATGTTTATGTCTGGTCACAATCATAATGAGTTGTTTATGCAGACATTAATTAGGTCACAAAGGTAAAGAAGTGGTGATATATTATTTACAGTGAACAAAGTCAGGGTATTTTTTCCAGAATTGTTTGTAATATACCACTGTGGATAAAATACTTTGACATTTCTTGAATACTTTTGAATAAGTTGTCCCTGAATCAGAAATGTTCAAGAAATGTCAAAGTATTTTATCACAGTGGTACAAGCATGGAAGTTAGTTTAGTTAGTTTAATATGTTTTTTATGCACCCCATACCCATACCTGTGGGCGGTAGTCAAAAGATTACAGAGGTACATAATGGGTCCAGGGACTGGGCCTCAAAGTTTTGATAGCTGAGCAAGTTACAGAGGTAATGAACTCACAATTTACAAAGGTAATGAACTCACAAATTTCAAAGGAATGAAAATCA